>JBBPBX010059553.1:4022-21735 GCA_038048925.1 Garcialebias charrua
AATTTTTTATTTTGAAAGCCGAGTTCCGAGTTCCTTCCGGTTTTGACGTCAGAAATAGCAGCTTGACGACAGAAGCAGTGCACTCAGTGGAAAATTACAGGAGACCTCATTGTTTGGACCGGAGGTTTACGAGGCAGACCGGAGGCAGAGGAGGTTAGGAGGGGCTAACATGCTAACAGACCTTACTGTAAACGCCCTGGACCGTGCGAAGCACAGGCAGCTGCAGATGTTGGTGGAGCAACGAGCTAACATGCTAACACTCGGAGGAAGGCTTCACCAGCTCCCAGTAAGAAATTAACTATTTTTTTCCTTAATTATGGCTCCAAATATATGTGTTTTTTGATAATTATGTAGGGTACTGTGTTAGGATAGGCGAAGTGCTTGGTAACTGTACAGTACTGTACATGTATATGGGGCAGTATGTACGTATTTTCCGACTTACGTCGAAATTCGGGTTACGACGGAGCGTAGGAACGGAACTCCGTCGTAAGTCGGGGACTACCTGTATTGCTGTCTTCATTATTTCCACCACTGTAAATAAACACTAAACTTTTAATTTGAGTCCTGGCTTTTGTTCAGTTCTGGTCTTTCGTCTGGGTACACTCGTTATCTTAACTAAATTAAAATTTACCAAAAAATTTTTTTGATAAAACAAAACAGCAATTTATCAACAAGATTTAAGGAAATTTAAATTAAACATCTTTCACAAAACTTTATAAATATATATTTTTAAGTCATGTTTCCATAACTAGACTGAACCTTAAAGTCTTTGAAACACAAACATAAGTTTGTTTTGCATATTTCTGCAACATGTTTAATATGTTGAGCTAAACGTGTATAACACATTGTCACAAGACCCATTTTACAGATTTCCTAAAACATATTGGAAAGACATGTTTTATAAAGCAGGCTAACAACGCTACAATAACAAAAAGCCTAAACAAATGTCTTCTAGATTATCATAAAGAGCATTTATTTTCCAATTCTTTATGCCAACTGCTTTAAACATCTTGATGTGGCCCTTAGGATAAAATGTTGCCTCTGGTTTAACCCCAATGTGTTCAGAACTCTTTAAACATGTGGATTATCTGCCTCAGTTAAACCAGTTAACATTTAACAGCACAGAGAAAATGCAGGAAAAAAACAAAAGCTTTTTGAAATACATAAAGAGCATTTAGTCTCACAGCATAGAGTGAGTTGTTCGTCAGAGCGGTCCCCACAGTCGTCAGCACCATCGCACACCCAGCTCTGGCTCACACACAGACGATTCGCACACTGGAACTGACTCTGTGGACACCAACGGCCTCCTGGGTAACGAGTGGCTGCAGAAGTAGGTAGTCAGTGAATGGTTATTGTTATAAGCTTTGCAAAGTATCACTTCTTAACATATGAGTATTCGAACAAAGCATTCAAGTGGAAAGCAATAAAAAAGCTTAAATACTGTATGTGTAGAAAATATATTTTGAAAAGTTCTGTCTTTAGTTAAGGGGCAGTGTTGAAACTGGTTTAAAGCAAAAAAAAAACTAATGTGCAACAAAATACTGTACATAATTTTATTAAATTTTAACTCTTTAATCATCAATGATGTTCATTTTCCAACACAGTATCAATGTCACATGTTTGGTTATGAAGTAAAAAGTCCTTTAATTGCAATTTCCAGACAGAAATCTCATTAAAATTCTGTGATTTTAATTTTTACGGGAAATTGTGAATCTACAACCATAAAATATCACCTTTTAGGTGGTGATCCTCTTATTGGTGTTGATCTCTGCATATGTTTAATTTTAAAAAACTTTTCTGACTTCAGTGCATCATTACGCATTCATTCTTTTCAAACCTCTAGAGCTGAATTATTAGTTCAACGTTCACAAACAGTGGAGGTTTGGCTGTTTTTTTCCCCCGATCCTCCTGTTTACTTACGACAGCTAGTCTCGTCTGACAGATCCAGACAGTCGGCCCGGCCGTCACACTTCAGAGCAGCGGGGACACAGTGACCCGAGTCACACTGGAAGAAACCTGGGCGACACGTCAGCAACTCTGCAAAAACAGCCAAGAAGTTGTGTTTTTAAAAACCAAACACACAACGAGGAAGTGAGTTTTAATGCAGGCCGTGCTCACCGCAGTCTCGCTCATCTGAGTTGTCTCCGCAGTCATTGTCATGGTCACATTGCCAATTCCCCGGGATGCACTGGTCATTGTCACAGCGAAACTCACTCTCAGAGCACGGCCTTGGCTCTGGAAAGTACAGACACACGGGTTCAAATAACTCCAGAGTGTGGCGTGACTGTCTACATATGTACCGCTGGTAAACATGGGTCTATTTTCAGCTTTAACAAGATTTTAGACATAAAAAGCAGCAAATGAAAAGCTTACGGCAGTTTCTCTCATCTGATCCGTCGCCACAGTCGTTGGTGCCGTCGCACTTCCACCGTATGGGGACACAGCGGTGGTTGTCACAACGGAAATCTCCCTGAGGGTCACAGGTCAGCTCCTCTGTTGGAGTGTTAAAATTGTGAAACAGGAAGAATGTCAACACGGAGTTTGGAAAATATAGTTAAAGACGACTAAATTGTGGTGCTCGCAGTTCAAAACCAAATGAAACCAAACAAAATGACTGATTTATTTAATGAGATTTTCATGTACAGGTACTCAGAACCTTCGGTCTCACATTCTTGCTTCTAAAACCTAAAACAGGCAAAATGTTCTTCATTTGACCTTTTTTGGGGTCTATCTTTTATCGAGCTGTATAAATTATGCTTATTCTCATTGCTGCTTTTATTCACTACAAAAGCTCTATTTGCACAGGATTAGTTTTACCTAAAGGTCCATTGACATGATTTTTTTACTAGTCATAAAATTGCTCAAAATATATATATTTTATCATTTAAATATGTTCGTTTTTGCAAACAAAATGATAAATCACTTTAATTTTGCTTTAAAAGTGATTTTGAACTTCAAGCCATGTTTAATCATGGGAAATCCGATTACACACGAACGCACCATCTGTGATGTCACACTGGGCAGAGCTCTGGGCTTGTCACAGTGCGGCAGTGTTGCCAGGTGTACGATAATTATCGTATTTGTACGATAATTTTGCCCTCTGTACGATGTACGATCAATAATCCCGAAAAAGGCCAAAAATACGATAATTTGGCCATTCTGTGAACGTGTAGTTGTGATCGGTTTCCATCAGCCTGTCGCAACTGTCTGTCGGAGTTTTTTTGTGAACCCTGAAGGCATCTTGAAATTCCAGCCAATCGTGCTTTTCTAAATGTGACAGAAGAGTGACGTATATGCAGAACAACGACCATGATTGGCTGAAAAGTCCGCTGCACCCGCCCCATGCGTTAGAAAAAGCAGAGCCGTGTGACACGGTCTGGAAGAAGTGATGAAAATGATAGAACGTTTATATAAAGTTGAACGTTAAATTATAATAAAGAAATATATTAAGAAAACATGACAGGAAAACTGGGACATTACTGATACAGGAAGACATTTACACAACGTTCATAAGGTAAGATATACAAGGAAAGCAGGAAGAAACAGGAACTTACTCGCATTAGAACAGGACACACAGACCTTAATAAATCTCTTAAAATAATTGCAAAGCATGAAACAGGACTTTTTTGTGACATGTGCACCAGCAATTTCCCTGAAACGGTTCAACATGTCTTTATGGAATGTCCAGGGTATGAAACAAAGAATGCATTTCCAAAAATAAATAAATAAAATGAATATTAAATTTACAATTAGGGATTTTTGAATGTCCAGAGGACCAGACTTAGCTTTTTTAGATTTTTCTACCTGGATTATTGAGCATGCATCAGGGTACAATTAGGGATGTTTTTAGCAGTGATATCAGTAAAGTTAAAGATCAAGTTATTATTTCCTTGAAAATACAAACTTAATAGACAGAATTTAGTTGAGTTTTTAAATTAGTTTTACAGAATTTTTATTTTTTTTATCTCCTGTCCACACTTCAGCTCGGTGGTGGTTTAATCCGACCGCCATGAAACAAAACAAGAAGAGTGTGTGGGGCATAGATATCATGTGTTCTATATAAGATATCTATGGTGTGGGGGGGCTCGCTCGTAGTTGCCACCAGACAATAATGCGTATTAATGTCTATGGTTCCCACCAGTACAGACGCCACAAAGCTGTGAGTGCCTGTTAGACGCTATTAAACAACAGAGTGACTATAGAGCACTTGTTATTTTGTTTATGACGGGCGTACGATAATTTCCCTCAAAATACGATAATTTTAGGGCTCTAGTACGATAATCCTACATTTCTCACCTGGCAACACTGCAGTGCGGGCGTGTGAGCAGCTCCACATGAAGTAAGTCTGATACAGCATCAGACCTAAATTAGATCCTGTTGTTTCTTGTTCCATCACCCAAACTATTTTCTGCTTCCCAAAATGAAGACAAATAGCTCAAATCTTCACATAGATTGATAAATTCGTCCAGTTTTAAATTGTCCGCTATTAAAGACACCAGAGCCCTCTGCCCAGTGTTACATCACAGATGGTGCGTTCGAGTGTAATCGGATTTCCCATGATTAAACACGGCTTGAAGTTCAAAATCACTTTTAAAGCAAAATTAAAGTGATTTATCATTTTGTTTGCAAAAACGAACATATTTAAATGATAAAATATATATATTTTAAACAATTTTATGAATAGTAAAAAAATCATGTCAGTGGACCTCTAAGGACCACATGCTATTTGTAATAATTATGGAGATTGTGTTGTTAATCCCGTGCGAATCGGCCATGTCAGTAATTTGTAAAGTAAAAAATTCCCCCCTCAAATTACCTACTATATTTTGCTGAACTCCGAGGTCCTGTGATAATAGTAATCCTGTACGAATAGGCATTTCTGTTATTTGGACAGAAATGGGCGGGATCCGATACGTAATGAGGCGGCTTTTGTTTCTTTTTAAGCAAAATCATTTGAAAAAATACAGAACAAGGCTATTTTAAATGAACGTGCTGCTCGCTTCGGCTTTTGTAGATGCTGCTACTTCCTTCACCGCAGATGAGAGCAGGTGCAGAGACGCGCGCAGCCAGTGATCAGCTGATCCATCCATCCATACATTGTATTTACCCGATTCTTCCTTTTCAGGTAGCAGGGGTCGCTAGTGCCCATGTCCAGCCATCACTCTGCAAGAGGTGGGGGACACCCTGAACCAGAGGTCGCGCTAGACTTTTTTGTTGTCTGTCGTTTTGACTGACAGGGTTAAAAATATTCGGTCAAAATTAATTTTAATCAGTCATTTAATTTTTTTTAATAATTACCATTTTTTTCATTCATTTTAATTAATAATAGTTCCAAACAAGCTGAACAGAGAATCTACATCTGCAAAGAAAAAATAAAAATGAAATAACGATGCATAAACAATTCAATTAAACAATACCATCTAATGAACAGCCACATCGTCTTCCACTGCATTACTCCCTCTTTTTTCACCTCTTTTTTCAACACAATCGCAGTTATTGGGCTTTTTGAAGAAACTTCGTACGCTGCCTTGACATATTTTTCAAATGTAGTCAACAATGTCATGTATTTTCTTCTTTTTCTTCTCCCTTTGGTTTATTGGGGGTTGGCAAAAGCCGTAATGTGCAATTACCGCTACATACCAAGACTGGGGTGTGAAGTTCATGAACCGGTTGGTAGAGAGTGGATGTTAATCTGTCAAACGACAGACGTAGTTTGATTTCTCCGTCATCATGTAAAACAACCAGTCAAATACGGAAAATATTCGGTTAACGCAACCTCTGCCCTGGACATATCACAAGTCCAATTCAACCAGCGGGTCAGCGGACATGCACGGCCAATGACAGGTTGTTCATCTGAGCTTAACGAGACTTTTTTTTTTTACCTCTTTAAACCGGCCGGTTGGACCTGCCTCTTCCTCAACAAGTAGATAAACACAATTTTATATTGTGCATTCTTATTTAGTTTTGTGTGTACTGTATGATTCGTAAAACTGCATCAAAGCCCACTGGCATGGTACCAAATCCGGGTCGAGCTGTGCCGGGCTCCGGGTTAGAAATGACAGCTCCATAGTACGTTAAAATCATATCCGGAAGTTGTCTGTACATTTCAGCTAAATCTCAGGCTTTGGTTATCTCATGCGAATGCGCCACATAAAAAGCAGACGTTGGGGAGTAATTTATTTATTACACGTGGTCCTTAGGTAAAACTAGTCCCGTGCGAATAGGGCTATAGTCTATATGGTATAAAACACCAGTATAAAATAAATCTCTTCTCCTAGATCATTTCTCTTGGACTTCACTAAAGCTGGATGAAACATGAGCACTACACTCAGTCCTCTCCAAAAAGAGACAGATGAGAACTGACCGCAGCCTTCCTCGTCACTGTTGTCGATGCAGTCGTTAGTGCCGTCGCAGCGGGCCCACTGAGGAACACAACGGTAGTTTGTGCTGCAAGAAAACTCTGTGAGCTCATCGCACTTGTAGTCCGGACCCACTGGAGGAAGAAACAGAGGCATAAATGTGAGATAAGATCTGAGGAGACATGTGAGATTGGAGTACAGACAGAAAATACTCTGAGAGAGAAAACAGACACGTAAGAGCTGAAACAACGAGGAAGGAAGACGAACTGGGATTAAAGGTGGAGGAAGATGAAAGAGGACAGGATGAACCATCTGAACAACATGAAGTACATAAAAAAAAGACGATATGTTAAATATGCCATTATCATTTCGCTCAAAGGGAACGAGACTTGATGAAATTGTCAACTTGTTCTGCCACAGCGTACTACTGTGGGTAATTACATCACCGTATTTTAGTGCTAACCCCAAATCTGTCATTGAGGAAATTAGAGCAGTCACATCAGATTATATATGTTCTAACAGAACCAAACTAACTCAAGATTTAAAGTAACACATGGTGCAACGTTCTCGAATCTCAGCGTCTTTAGCTGTTGTGCTTACTGCAGGTTTCGTACGGCTCATCAGACTGATCTCCGCAGTCGTTCTGGACATCACACACATAGCTTGACGGTATACAGAGGCCATTTGCGCAGTGGAACTGTCCGGGTCGGCAGGTCTTCTGAGCACAAGTCTCTGCATCCTCATCGCTGCCATCCGAGCAGTCCCTTAAACCATCGCAGTGCCAGGACACAGGGATGCACTGCTTGTTTTTGCACTGGAACTGATTCACCTCGCATCGGTGATCGCCTACAAGAACACAAAACACGGATGTAAAACTGAAATGGCAATCGGACCAGAACAAAAGAAGTGGTCACTTTTGTATGTACTGCATCCTTTAAATGTTGGTTCTGTTTTCTTATTTTCATACTGCAGAGAGCAGCATCTTCATCTGAGCCGTCGGGACAGTCGGGGTGGGTGTCGCAGATCAAACCAGGGTAGGTACAGTTGCCATCCAGACACTGGAACTGGCCGATAGGACAGTAACGAGACGGGCAGGTCTGAGGTTCATCAGAGCCGTCGCTACAGTCTGACTGGCCATCACACTTCCACCATATGGGAACACATCTTAAAACAGGAGAAAACACAATGTTAGGAGGGAATATTACCACACAAGATGTATATTAAACTAGGGATGGGGCTGATCCGATCCAGTATCGGTATCCGATTACCAGCATAATTTAAGTATCGGATATCGGATCCAACCTGCCGATATTTCCAATCCAGCTTCAAAGAGCACTTGTTTTCCATCACATTCTGTGACTGCTGTCTTAACACTGTGTGAGTTAAACCCAATGAAGAAACTCTTAAGCCTTACACAAGAATCTCAATAACTTTAACAGCACACAAGAGGCAAGTCTATACCACACACATGTCCTTCTCACTCATGGTTCAGCTGAAAAAAAAAAACAAAAAAACGCTAATTATGATGAGAAAGACAACAAAATCCACTCCCCTTAACCACTAAGAGAGTGGATTTTGTTGTCTTTCCCATAATGCTTAGCAGTTTTTTAGTTTTCCAGCTTTAGGTGGAGCTGGAAAACTAAAAAACTGCTAAGCATTATGGGAAAGACAACAAAATCCACTCTCTTAGTGGTTAAGGGGAGTGGATTTTGTTGTCTTTCCCATCATGCTTAGCAGTTTTTTAGTTTTTCCAGCTGAACCATGAGTGAGAAGGACATGTGTGTGGTATAGACTTGCCTCTTGTGTGCTGTTAAAGTTTGTGAGTTTCCTGTTGTAAGGCTCAAAAGTGTCTTCATTGGGTTTAACTCACACAATGTTAAAATGAATAGTCTCAGTACAAAAATTTCATTACACAGATTCACATGCCTGAACAGTATCGGAGTATCGGTATCGGTCGATACCTAGTTTATAAGTATCGGTATCGGATCGGAAGTGAGAAATGTGGATCGGTGCATCCCTAATTTAAACTAAACATCAGTCTCAAAATGATTATTTCGTAACACTAACTTCTCGTTGTCCCCACAGCGGAACTGGGTGCTGGAGCAGTCAGCCACACACTGGATCTTGAATCCCACAGCCAAACCGATGAAATGATCTGGACACTGGCAGGTCGCTCGCTGCCCTCCAGGAGCGATCAGACACAAATGACTGCAGGTGAGGTAGTGTGACGAGCAAGGGTTTTCACCTGCGAAATAAACTGGTTATAAAAAAGAATCCAAGGAGCAGAAAAGCCCGTGATTGTCATCTACGTACTCCTCGGCTGCCTGTAGGGGTGGCAGACGTGAATGTCATACGGCCGGTGGGTGTTGTTGCCCATAACTGTGCGCCCCTCGCCTGTGTATTTATGAGCTTTCTCAACGTTGTGTGTGTTCCAGTCTGTCCAGTAGACCCAGTCTTCAAACAGGGAAATGGCAAACACATGGGGAAGTGTGCCAGCAATGGCCCGGTGCCGGTTCTGGCCATCCATGTCCGCAAAGCTAAGTTAAATGCGAGAAATTATATTTTTAAAATGAAAAAGAAAAATAAAGACAGGAAAAACATATTAAAACAAACAAACAAACAAACAAAAACAATTTACATTCTAAACAATGCAACTTAAAAAATCCTTTTACATTTTAGCTACCATTCTGCCACTTTTAGCTATTGTTTTGCTAGTTTTACCTTTTAGCCACCTTTCTACTAAAGGTAGCTTTTTCATTTATTCATTTAAAATAAACAAAAAACCCAAAACAAATACATCAAAATATTTAAAAAATAATTGAATGAAAAGGGTGCAGAAAGAAGAAAATTCTTGCTAATTTAAAATTAAGTAGCTTTAGGCTACTATTTTGCTACTTTTAGCGACTATTCTTATTTTTTTCTTATTTATTTTAGCCCCCATTTTGCTTACCGGTAGTTTAGCTTTTAGTTACGGTTTTCCTCATCTTAGCTACTGTTTAGCAGATTTTAGCTTTACTATCTGTTTTAATACTTTTTGTTAAGGTTTTGTTAATATAAGTGTCTCTTTTGCTAATTTTAACATTTACCGTATTTTCTAGCGTATAGGTTGCACCGGTGTATAGGTCGCATTGTCCAATTATCACCAATAGACTGGAAAAATCCCTAGATAGGTAGTACCAGTGTATAGGTCGCACCTACGTTTAGCTCTGCTGCAAATGTCTGCCACAGGAGCGCACAGCAAGGCTTTTAAGAAGATTAACACTTAAAAACAATTATTTGTTTGATAAAAATTATAGCAAATATATGTCTGAGCTGAACTTTTCCTTAATAAATGAACGTAATTGTGAAATGAGCTGGATTTAAAAATTTGTTTAGCCGAAAGTGATAACAAGCCATATATAGGTCGCACCGGTGTATAGGTCGCAGGCCTCGAAAAAACCATAAAAAGGTGCGACCTATACACCGGAAAATACGGTAGCTAGTTCTTATTGTAGCTGTTAGCTATGGTTTTTCCTCACTTTCGCTTTTAGCCACAGTTTTTTAGTTTTACTTTCTGTTTTGCTTGGTGTACATTTTTGTGACGAGGAAGGCCATAAGGCCAAAGATATAACAGATGTGAGTGAGGGAGGAAGAAAGGTGATACTTTCATCCCATTTTACCACACATTTCAGCTCCAGCTGCTTCAATAACTTCCAGCAGAGTCGTTCAACGCTCAGCATTCACTCTGCATTTTTCCAAAAACGTAAAACATTTTAGTTTCTATCAGCTTCTTTCTGAATAACTCACTCCAAAAAGTTAAGATGGGCATCAGCAAAGAAGATCCTGTTGGTGGTGTAGTCAACGGTCAGAGCGCTGGGCCACTCCAGCTTTGTTGTGATGATGGCACTAACATTTGTTCCATCCATGCCAACTCTTCCAATATAGGCCTCATCAGCCCAGTCAGTCCAGTAGAGCCATCTGAGGAACAGGGAGTACAAACAGAAAAAATCAAAACCTGAAGTAAAACAAAATGGACATTTATTCAGCAAAGAGCAAACAGCTACCTGCCAGACTGATAGATATTTCAAAACTCCTGTATAATCATGATTGTGTGTGTGAATACCCATATTTGGGGTTGACAGCCACAGCACGTGGTCGGCTGATAATAAAGGTGTCGTTTCCATTCTTAAAGTCCCCCGACAGCAGCTTCTTCTGATAGCGCCCATCCAGCTCCATTACATGAATTGATCCATAATAACCATCCACCCAGTACACCTTCCTGCAGGATCAAGACATTCTTATTGACTGCATTAAAATCATGTATGTTTTCATTTAGCTAGTTTTAATAAAAACTTCATCCCTCACCTGCCCACCCAGTCCACTGCCAGACCTTCAGCTCCACCTAAATTTTCAGTCACAAGCGTCTCCCTGTCGGTGCCATCAAAACGCATTCTCTCCATTTTTCTTGCACCTGTGTCCAGCCAATAGAGCCTCTTCTCATAGTGATCGAAATCCAGCGCCACCACATTGGACAGCCCCTGTAGGACTATACTCAAATGTGACCCGTCGGTGGTTAAATTTCGGATGTAGTAGCGATTACTGTACAATAGGTACGGGGCGATGCCACTGTTCTGACGACAGGTGCGTCCATCCGGTTCGCGGATGTACCCCGAGACACATTTGCAGTGATATGAGCCAACGGTGTTCTCGCAGGTCTGGCTGCAAACAGCGGGGGTGTTGACGCACTCGTTCAGATCCTCGCAGGCTTTGCCGTCTGGCATGAGACGGTAGCCTGGGTGGCAGGAGCAGTAATAACCAGTGGGGGTGTCAGTGCAGAGTTGAGCACACTTGTGGACAGCTGGGTTTTGACACTCGTTTATTCCTAAACAATTGAAAGAATAAAGAAGTGGAAAAACAGGTTTTTTTTAGCATCAAGACAAAAATACTTGAACTTTGGATCACTTGAAACCATGAAAGATTATGTTTTGTCAGCAAAATGTCACCACCTGAACAAAAATCTCACGTGAAAGTCGTACTAAAACAAATTTGCAATGACTCCTTTACGATAATAAAACAACAAAATGGTAAGTTTCTGAGGGTTTTTAAAATAGCTTCTCTGAAAATGTCTCACAAGAAGGTGACATTCAGTACTAATATACCGTATTTTCCGGAATATAGGTCACGGCTTTTTATCATTTTTGCATGCCCCGCGACCTATATTCAGGTGCGACCTATTTATGGCTTTTTATAAAATAAGCTGATTTGTAATCATTTATTAACAAAAATTAAACTGAGACACACTCTTACAATAATGTCAGCTAACAAATATATATTTTTAGGTGTTTATCCTGCTAAAATTATTCATTTATTAAAGAAAAGTTCAGCTCAGACACATATTTGCTATAATTTTTATCAAACAAATAATTGTTTTTAAGTGTTAATCTTCTTAAAAGCCTTGCTGTGCGCTCCTGTGGCAGACATTTGCAGCAGAGCTAAACACGGTCCACATTTTGACGTAGGTGCGACCTATATATGGATTTTTTTCAATTCTTTGGCAATAATTGGACAATGCGACCTATATTCAGGTGCGACCTATATTCCAGAAAATACGGTAAATATAAAAACTATCAGCTTAATGCAATTTCTCTCACCGCAGCCTTTCTCATCACTGTTGTCCTGGCAGTCTTTTTGCCCATTGCACACTTTATGGAGGTCAATGCACTCTCCGGACTTGCACAAGTACTGTTGGGGGGAGCAGGTAGGTTGGGGGGTACTGCACAAGCTGTCCACCTCATCTGATCCATCCATACAGTCACTCTGCCCATCGCAAACATAGAGTGCAGGGATGCAGGCTCCGTTAGTGCACGTGAACTGGCTGCTGAGGCATGTGCTGTACTGACAGTTCATCTCATCGCTGCCGTCTCCACAGTCATTCACCCGGTCGCAGCTGTGGAAGAACAGGACAGGAGAATTAGTTTCCAAACCCATGCTTTTTATGCACTCGTGCAGGTTTTACACTCACTGGTATGGGATGAGGATGCAGAGCCCATTGGCACAGGCAAACTCGTTCATATGGCAGGTCCGGTTGGGGCAGTTCTGTAGCTCATCAGCTGCGTTGGCACAGTCTTTGTTCCCATCGCAAATAAAACTCAAAGGCACACAGCGAGGGTGGCCTGGGTACCAGGTCGGACAGGTGAACTGGTTGGGGCTGCATGTGCGTTGGCCTACAAGACATGGAATAAAGTGGTTGCATAAACAGTAAAAGGAAATAAAGCATTTGCAAAAAGAAAAACAAGCATAACAAATGTAATGAAAGTATTAGAACTGATGAACTGAAATGTAAAGCTGTCTAACATTTCCATTTAACATGTAAGTAAATGTGTAGTTAGTGGCTCACCGCACTGCAGCTCTGGAGCCTCGTCACTAGTGTCCCAGCAGTCATTGTTGCCATCGCAAACCAGTGACTGAGGGATGCAGTTCCCATTAGTGCACGTGAACTGGCCTGGACTGCATGTTCTGATTAAATCCTCTGCATAATAAAAAATGAAAATCTGAATTTGGTACACATCTATGGGACAAGCGTTCAATTATAACACAATGTGCTAATACATGCAAATATGTCTTCACATCTTTAGTCGTAAAACAAACAGATTATTCACGTGTGATGCATAAATCCAGACAGCTTACCACAGGAGGGTGGCTCATCTGTCCCATCATTGCAGTCTTTGAATTTGTCACATACCCAAGTCTCAGGTATACACTTTCCTCCATCACAACGAAACTGATTCGGAGCACATGTTCGACCCGCTATTCCACAGCAATACACAGAGTCAGCAAACACGTACAAATGATCAAGTCTTTAAAAACTATACACATACTTTCTGTTTTATTTCCCCACACTTGATGCTCAGCTTACCACAGAAGAGAGGATTCTCATCACTGTTGTCCCCACAGTTGTTGTAGCCATCACACAGGCTTTCAGGGTAGATGCAGATGTTGGTCCCTTCACACTTGATCTGGCCAGAAGGACAGATGCGCTCAGCTGGAAAGGATAAATTATGAGATGAGATCTCTGCTTTGACTCCATAAATTATCTCTTATTAGGTAAGCAAGACTACCAAAAAATATATTAAACTCACTTAAATAAAACTTTTAAGGAAGACTAAATCGTTTGCATTCGTCTATTTTCTTAATTTGTAAAGTTTTCATGCTGACCAATCATTAGGTAAAGAATCAACCTCCCACTCAGCCTTAGTGTCAGAAAAGCAACAACAATCTGGATTTTCTTCTGACATCATTTTACAAGTATTCATCAATCAGCTGTACAGGGGGTCCCCGACTTACGAGCGCCCTGACATACGAGGTTCCGGACTTACGAGCTGGCGAACGAGCAGTAAATTTGTAAAGAACATACAAAAAATACAGCACTTTTATGTGTTTTTAGATGAAAGTGTGTTAGCTAACCGTTTGGAAACAAGTTTCTGAGCATGTTTATGAACTAGTATGAACATTTGTGATGAAAAACGAGTGTTCGTAGTAGCGCTAGCATAAATTTTCCGACTTACGACCGAAAATCCGGACTTACGAGCAACACGTGTTTCGGGTTCCGACGTACGAGATTTCGTGTTACGAGACAGTCGTAGGAACGGAACTTGCTCGTAAGTCGGGGACCACCTGTATTTACATTGTTGTGTGTGCCACATAGAAATCGGGTCCATTTCTCCCATTGTTCATCATATTTAAGTCAGTTCAATCTAAGATTATTTGTGATTTTTTTCCATTATTGAAATTTCCTCAACAATCCTCATCCAATCTTCTTGACTAGGTGGTTCTGGCTTCAACCATATTTTTGTTATTGCCTTTTTACTCGCAGCCAGGATTACCATTGTCAAAAACATATCTTCTTTCCTCACTACATCCATTATATTCCCCAAGTACATCACTAGACATGTATTTGTAATTGTATAACCCAAAATTGTAGACAATGTTGATCTTACTTGTTTCTAGTATCCAGTTATTTTTGCACAACTCCAAAAATATGTGAGTGATTGCCTTCTACTTCTCCACATAAACTCCAACATTCTTGTAATGTAGAGGTCTGTTTAATTTTAATTTTAGGTGTTATGAAAAACCTTGTTAGATTTTTCCAACAAAACTCCCTCCATGAGAGTGAATTTGTTGTACTTTGCTGAATTTCACACATTTGGAACCAGTCTTCATCTTGTATATTAATCTTCAGTTCTGTTTCCCATTTCTTTTTCAGATACAGTGTTGTTTCCACTCTACATTCCCCCAAAGAATTATAAAAGTGTCACTTACGGCAGTTGATCTCGTCAGATGTAGCATTGTCTCTACAGTCGTTGTGGCCGTCACAAACAAAGCCTATATTTATGCAGCGGCCGTTGGCGCAGGTAAACTCAGTGGCCGGGTTGCATGTGGGGAAGGGGCAGCCGCGCTCGTCACTGTTGTCACCACAGTCGTTTGTGTAGTCACAGACGTAGCTTAGTGTGACGCAACGCCCGTTGTCACAGGTGAAGTCATTGGCTGAGCAGGTGTGGAATGCTGGGTAGAAACAGAAAACTCTCTATGTTATTTCAACAATGTTATAAACCACCTACCAGGATGGGATTGCAGTGAAACTACCCAGAAGTTATTTCTCACCACAGACTCTCTCCAGCTCATCTGAATGGTCCTGACAGTCGTTGAAGCCATCACATTTCCAGCGCGCTGATATGCAGTTTCCATTCAGACAGGTGAACTCCTCTGGCTTACAACGCGTGCCTGTGTCTTTAATGCAGTCTTTTCCGTTATTTGCCAGATACCAATTCCCATCATGGGGACACTGGCACTCTGGGCCCACTGGACCTGCAGAAGAAGCAGTGTGGAGATAAGCAAGTTCAATAATTGAGAGAAACCAGAGGGAACAGAGAGGTAATCTTTTTAATTAACAGAGTTGCTTTACATTGTGTAGAAAGTTCCCAGGACTCCAAAGAGCACGAGAAAGCTTTTTACAGCTAATTTTTTTTGTTCAATGCTTAATTTATTAAGCCAGTCATAGCCAGGGCCGGCCCAAGGCATAAGCAAACTAAGCTGCTGCGTAGGGCCCCAGAACCACTGGGGGCCCCCTAAGTGAAATTGATTTATTTTTATTATTTTTAGTAATGATTTCTATATGATTCTATTTAATATTTTAAGTTCAGCTTTTGCAAATTGTTGCATACATTTGCATAGTTTTAAGAACTAACTATTCAGCTTTAACGTCTTTTCAAACCATTTTACGTGGCGTCAAGTAATTGTTCATTTACATAATTTAAGTATGTATTTCCTTGATATTTCTTTCTTTATTATTATATTTTGTCCGTTTTTGCACAATCTAATTTATTTTTATGCATCTACGTTATTTTATCTGTTGTTCGTTGTTGATCTTGCACTACAAATGACAGTATTTTGAACATTATTGCTGCAGTTCTTTGGAGCCAAAGATAATAAACCAGATGACACTTTTGCTGTAAAATACATTGCCCACTGGTGCTTTTTTTTGTGTGTGTGTGTTACTTTTAGTACCACACATATAGGATCATGTAAACAGGGCTGTCGGAGTTGCAATTAGTTTATGTTAGGTGAGTGAATGATCTGATCATCTGACTGTTGATTGCAGTAATCCATATTATTAGCAGAAATATAGGGCCCCAAACCAAATTTCGCTTAGGCCCCATGGAGGCTTGGGCCAGCCCTGGTCATAGCTAAAGCTTTAAGACTTTATTAGTCAGGTTTTAATAAACATAATCAAAGTAAATTTAATTGTACACACAAAAGAGAGACAAACTTCATTCAACATTTTCTCTTAGTTGCACCATAGCCTTGGTCAAATATCAGAAGAATTTATTTTTTCTGTCATATTGCGATGATGAGTCATACCAGAAACACAAACGTGGCTACAGCCCCCGTTGAACTGCTGACAGAAGCTGGAGCAACTCTCCTGCTTAGATGCAACATAGACGTGGATGTCATTTGGCCGGTATTGCAAGTCCTTGGCTAGCACAGCAAACCCAGAGCCATCATCCTTCCCAGCCCTAAAGACAGCTCTCTCAGTCCAATCGGTCCAGAAGATGTCTTGCTGAAAGACGGTCATGGCAAATGGGTACTGGACTCCTTGCACAATCACTTGCCGGTTCTCACCGGTCAGAGTGGACCGCTCAATCTTGTCCCTAGGAAAGGAAAATTAAATATAAAAACAATGGTATTAAAATGTGTCCTATTGTCCTATTTCTTCCACTCTCGAAATATTAGGACATACAGTGTGGAATCAGCCCAGTATAGCATCCTTTCTTCATAGTCCAAAGACAAGCCATTTGGTGTTGTTATGCTACTGTTGATGATAGCAGTCCGAAAGTTTCCACCCAGCGTGGCCCTCTCAATCTTAGCTGGCGAACCCCAGTCAGTCCAGTACAAGTAACTGTAAAGACAAAACCATAAACAGCTCACAAGCTCACTTTGTTTCCATAAATAAACGTGAGAGCCATGCCCACTCAATTTACCCATAGCATGGGTCAACTATGATGCCTCTGGGACGATTTGCAAGGGCAACGATCGAGCGGTTTAATCCATCCATTCCAATCGCCTGGACATTACGTTTGTAGTAGTCAGTGAAGTAGAGACGCTTGTTGATCCAATCAAATGCCAGTCCTTCTGGATCATCCAAGTCTAAGCAGAAAATACAGAAAGAAGATTTTTAGTTCAAGTGACAAACCAAGACAAAAGTAGCAGCGATGAATGATAAACTCACTTGAGGCAATGATGACAGGAGGACTGGTAACGGATGTCGTGGTTATGTAACCAATCTTGCTCCGACCTATACCCACATACTGGGTGAAAAAAATGCGCTTTTCCTTGAAGTCATAATCCAGTGCCATTAAATTGTAGCCCAAGTTCACTGTCGGATAGGGGGTGCTGTGATCAGCTTGGTCTAATCTCATGCTATTCAGGGTGTAGTCTGTGGTGAAAACTAGAAATTCGTCTAGTCCATAACCACATGATACTCCATTACTAAGCAGTGACCCATGAGCACAGCCACATTTAGGTTGCTCCTGGTTTGGAATGGCAAAGCAGAGCTGCTGGCAGCCTCCGTTGTTTTCATGGCAGGGGTTAAAGCCTATCTGGTTGGCAGATGTGGGCTGAACATGAGAGTCAAAGATGGTGACATCCATCAGGCCATCAAGATTGTCTCGGATTACCTGGTGACATTTAAAACAGTTTTGTTGGTAAGTGGTATTTACTTATAGTTTGCTTACTTTTATGTTTTTTTTTGGTTATTGCAAACAATTAATATTTTTCTCAGATTTATGACATTTTGTAGAGGAAATAATACATATTTT
>JBBPBX010059554.1:0-21735 GCA_038048925.1 Garcialebias charrua
CTACTACTACATGTACTACTATCCCTACTTTGCGGTTTTTCACTAGTTTGTGTGTGTGTGTGTGTGTGTGTGTGTGTGTGTGTGTGTGTGTGGGGGGGGGGCATGGTCCCTAAACCCCGCAATAAACGAGGGACTACTTGGGGGAGGGACTTTTTGATCTCTGATATTTTTAATGCATTTGTAGGTGTTTGGTGTGCAGGAGAGTACGAATACCTCAGTTTTGTCAGACCTGAAAAGAGAAGGAAAAGACACAGGAGAGATTGTGAAAGAGGTAATGTCTAGGAGATTGTATTGATTGTTTATGCAATGCAAATGCAGTGTTCACTTCTTAAAAAGTGTTTTTTGTGAAGGCGGGTGGGGGACCACGTTGTCCAGTTCAGTTAAACAGAAGTAGATTTACTATTCCTGGTTGAGTCACAGTCACTCCTGTGATGTGATGCTTTACTCTACTCAACTGTTCATGAGAGGAGGCCAGTCCTTGACCTAGATCAGACTGGTGGGATAAGGAAAGACGTTCAGGCCTCAGGCAGTTTCACAACAGGGAGGACCAATTCCCCCTTTGATCTGCCTTTTATTTTTGTGTATACAGTATTCATTTTTCAAGTGTAGAATGGCTTGTCTGTTCAGCCTTTATAAAACATTTAATTGACAATTAAAAATTGTTTTATATGGATTATTTATTGATATTATGACATAAGAAGTGACACACAGACAAAAATATAAATGTTCACTTAACAGTTAAATACAAAAGCACTATTTTTTTAATCGTTAACATTATAAGTAATTCTTTGTATTTCCCCAGGCCCTTCCTGGTGACTCGAGCTGGGTTTCTCAGTGGGCCAGTTTGGCTGCCAATAACACCAGGACAGACCCAGAAGGTTCTGGAGCAGAAGCAGCCATATTTCTGCACAAAGAGAGAAGTATGCAGTCATTTATATTTAAGATAAAATTTTAAGATGGAACAAATTCTAAGATTTTGAATATGACACAACTACAATGTTAACAGCTCTTAAACAAAATCTTTATGTTTATGTTTATTAAATTTGTTCTTTTTTTTTTTTACAAAAGAAACAATACAAGACAATCCCATAAATGATAATGTACAAAATATAAAAAAATGAAAGGTAGCAGAAAGAAGAATAAATCTTATTATATCTGCCCCTTTTTTCCAACAATCAGATTAAACAATAATAATCTTCAACCAACAGTACAAAATGACTAACTCTTTCTAATTTTCTAACTAATACAATACACATTACGCTATTTCATTTTTTTTTTTTTTAACACATTCGTTTTGATCATGCTTTAATTCAGACAAAAGGTGCTGAGTCTTATGTTAAAGGTGGCTTTATTTGTGTCTAGGAACTGATGCCTTTAATCCTGGTGCACCCCTCACCAAAGGTGAATCCTCTTCCAGCCTGACCGACCATAAGCACAGAACCCTCCCCCAACTGCCCCTGGATGACCCCCGAGCTAAATCCACTTCCAAAGCACTGAGGTCTGAGATAGGGGAGAAGCAGGACACTGAGCCCCAGGAGAAAGAGAACAAGGGAGACGGGGAGTCCCCAACCCCCAAGGAGAACGCAGAGATGACCACTAAACGAAAGCAAAGCTCCTCCCCATCTAAGGGTTCTCTTCGGCCCTCTGGTGGCACTGACCGGACAAAGAGGTCAGAAGAGAGGAAAGGAGGAGGAGCAGAAGAAACTGGAGACAAATCTGGGAAGCCTCTTGTCCGTCAGGGCAGCTTCACCATTGAGAAGCCCAGTTCAAACGTCCCTTCAGAGCTCATCCCTCGCATCAACAGAGGCAGCAGTGGGCGTGAACGCAGCGACTCTGTGGGCAGCATGGATACAGCTACACTGCTGAAGGACACTGAAGCCGTCATGGCATTCCTTGAAGCTAAACTCAGAGATGAAAACAAACCGGTAGATCAGAAAAAAAGTAAAACTGCTCAGAGTTCAAGCCTCCGGACTCGGGCCGGCTCCATCTCTCCTGAATCAGACGTGGACACGGCCAGCACAGCAAGTCATGTGACTGGAGAGACGGAGAGGAAGGCAGCAGCTGGCAGCATGCAGAAGAGGAAGTCTTTCAGCAGTATGCACCGAGAAAAAAGCAACATGAGCACAACTTCCAAAACCAGCACTACAAACGCCAGTGCCCGTGACCGCTTGGAGAGGAAGTCTAAAAGTAGACCAGGCGAAGCGGCGACCCGGACTGAGGCTCGTCGCTCTACTCAGCCATCCTCTTCCTCCTCCAAAACACGACAGCCTTCTCTGGATCTCACAGATGACGACCAAACCTCTTCCTTCCCCATTTCTGATGTCCTTTCTTCTGATCAGGAGACGTATTCTGGACCTTTTGGAAACTCAACACATAGACTCGGCTCAGAAGATGCCCTCTATTCCAAACTTGATAGCAGGTCTACTAAAACATCCATCAGCGGTGCCTCCAAAACCAGCAGAACTCTCCAGGCAGCTACAGCCTCCTCTCTTAGCAAACAGGCTTCCCTGCCACAGCCACGACCCACGAGAGCTTCCCTTCTTCGCCGTGCCCGACTGGGGGACACGTCTGATACAGATCTAGCTGATGCAGACCGGGTATCAGTGGCTTCTGAGGTGTCCACCACAAGTTCCACCTCCAAGCCTCCATCTGGTCGGAAAGGACTGTCACGGCTGGATATGCTGGCTCAGCCAAGGAGGAACCGCTTGGGCTCCATCTCAGCCCGCAGCGACTCAGAGTGCATGATGACCCGGAGCTCCGCCTCTTCACCCCGCTTATCAGCAGAGACGGCTCTGCGTCTCGGCCTGCGCTCATCAACGCCCACGGAGAATAAGCTAACGTCAAGGATGAGAGCCAACAGCGTGTCCAAACTGAATGAAGCCAAGACTAAGACCACTACATCTGGATATTGCTCACCCACAGGTAAGAAAAGAATAAAAACCTGAGATCATTTAATAAACAAGAAGAGAAAAACAGAATCTCTCTTAAGAATTATTTTATACATGATGTAATGATTTAGTCAAAAAGTCGAGCCCATTCCATAGTGTTTTTAGTGTTGGTGTGTTTTGTTCGACTGTGTTGTGGTAAACTGTGCATTGGTTTTCATCATCCAGATAGCCCTCAGCCTCAACCTACAGCTGGTGATGCAGAGGAAGAGCTGATGGGTACTGTACCAGAACCATAAAGTCCAGTAATGAGACTGTTTGTGTGCAGTGTACGTGCATGATCGTGTCAGATCTGGGTCACAGCTATAAGAGCTGCAACAAAGCTCTTAGCACCAAAAGCAAGTTGATAAAATGAAGTGTTTGTTAACGATTCATAAAACTGAACTTTCTCTTGATTTTGTCTTAAAACTCTGAATTATTTGATACACTAAAACATACATTTTAAACACATTTCAGAGTTTAAAAAAAGTTTTTCTAAGTACAGTATCATTAAATTATATTAAAAAAAACACATAAAGTTACATTTTGATGACCCAGCTCTACAAAATATATGTCTCATCCTTAAATCCATTGAGTAATGCTGTGTTGCTCACATTTTAACACTTTGTCCCATTTTACCCTGAGCAGACTGATTGAGCAACACATCTTCTCAGCTACACTAACAAAGCTGGTGTTTGATTGACCTCTGTTGAAGAAGCTTAAAATGCAGCATACTTGCTTCTTTTAGAAAAATGAATGTAAAAAAAAAATGCTGCTGTTTTTGTTGTGCTTAATGTGGTGTTATGCATTGTTACATATGCAATTACATACAAATACAACCAACCACTTAATATAAAAATTTTAACAAAAGAGTAATGAGGTTGAATCAGGTCCTCTGGATGGATTCTTCTTTAATGAAGCGTTGCATCTTTTCTCCAAGACCTTCAGTCTGAGGAGCTGCAACAAACAGTCTTATAAGCAGCAACTTCACATAGCAGCAGTTTGCTGGTGACATCCAGAACTACGGTAGTTGTTTACAAGCAGAGGAGGAGCATCAGTCTAATTGGTTGTTAGTGCACTGATGGCCGCTTGCTATTCACAGGGGACTGAGTGATACTAGCAATAACAGCATTGTAAGAGGGGGACAGTTGGACACCCCTGTTTAATGATGGACGGGTTTTCTTCAAAAATATGTCTTCCTTAACTCCTCTCTCAAACCAACCAAGAGCAATTCTTACAACTTTTTGATTTTTTTGGCTCAAAGCAGGATTAGCTGTTATATTTGTTTTACAAATAACTGCTGTTTTAATAGAATATTTGCTATACAGTAATTAGTAAAACAATATTATTTTTAATTACCCTCGCAGTGTCCAGTAGTAACAGGTGGAGGCGTCTGCCACCGGAGTACGGCTCCACCTCAGAGGAAGAGTTTGGTTCCATCAGGAATTCTCCAAAACATGGGGCTCGCTCTCACGTGCGTCCTCATCACCTCGTCCCATCCCGTGGCTCAAGACTTGGCGCCACTGCAAATTCAGGTCTGGGCGTGGTGTCAGGTCCAGGTGGAGCAGGGATCAAACACCGCATGAAAGAGCAAGAGGAGTACATCAGGGACTGGACAGCACACAGCGAAGAGATAGCCAGGTATTAACTGTAGCCTAAATGTGTGTTTTTATATTGAGATGCTCTAAATGTTTTAAGCTTTAATGCATGTTATCATGAATCCGAGTCTCAAAGAGCCCTGTCTGATTAACAGGTTGTTCCCCTGTGTGCGCAGGATCAGCCAGGACTTGGCTAAGGACTTGGCCGTCTTGGCTCGTGAGATCCACGACGTGGCTGGTGAGATCGACTCGGTCAGCTCCTCCGGCACAGCCCCCAGCACCACCGTCAGCACAGCCGCCACCACCCCGGGATCTGCCATCGACACCCGGGAAGAGGTAGGCCCTGCACGCCCCACGCAGCCGGAAATACAGGAGAGCATGAAAAAGGTGCCTGATTGTCTTCTTCTAATAAGATCTTACCGCATGCACTTTTATTTTAACTTAACCATTTCCCTCTGGTTTTTTTAATTATTATTTTTATTATAAAACGTTCTGCTGCTTCATAGCTTTCATCTACTGGGAGAGGTTAGACTTCCACCTTTCATCCTTTTATTTGATCTGATGTCCAACTTATTTTACTTATTTTAACACCATCAAATTAATATAACTCTCTGGCAAAGTAAAGTTCATATTTCACAAATTCTCACATCTTCAAAAAACTTTTAAATGAAACAAGTGTATCACGAGTAAAAGCATTTAGAGTTTATCTTTCTGTTTCTCTTCTCTTCATCTCTGCCCAGTTGGTGGATCGGGTGTTTGACGAGAGCCTCAAATTCAGAAAAATCCCACCAGTTATCTCGACCAATAAGGTGCCGGAAATAAACGGAAAGCCAGTGGAGCTTCAGCCTCGAGCTCCTGACAGCCGGGAGCCTCGAGCTTTGAGGAGACGCACCTGGAACAGAGAGGAGGTGCAGGACGAACCAGAACACATGACACAGAATGTTTGAACTTCAGGATGTCTTTTGACACAGTTCCATTCTTACGCTGTTTGTTTTCAGGCGGTGTTGGACAGTCTGCTCATCCACTCAGTGTCTCAGCTGTCAACCAAGATCAGACACTCTGTGGACAAAACAGCAGGAAAGATCCGGTGATTATATCCCTATTTTTACATTAATGCATATGTACCGGTACTGTTTTTTCCGCCATACATGTCGCACAGCCATATAAGTCACATCAGTCCAAATATGTCTAATAAAGTGGGAAAAAACATAAATACGTTACCTCACTTGCTCCAGGCGAACTGGACGAAGGTGGGAAGCTGTGGCAAGCCAATTGTGTCATTAATAGCTGGTGACGATTCCCAGTCCTCCAGGACATGGTAAATGCAAAAATGTTCAAGATAAAAATAATAAAATTAATGTATAATAAATAAAGTCCAGTTGTTTTTTGTCTTGAACTTTTTTTGAATTTGTCATTAGTCACATGCTACAGCGGCATGCCTTATTGCAACAACTACTACTCTTCTGCCATCTAGTGGTTGAAAATTGCAGTGTTCAAAAATTTTCAGTCAGAATGAATGAAAACGGTCATATCTCAGCCAAAATTTGGTTTATAAATATGGAGAAAATCCATTAATACGTTGCTTCGGGTATAAGTCGCAGGGCATGCAAATTATGCAAAACTGCGACTTATAGGGCAAAAAATACGGTAGGAATGTTTTTACAATATATCAACTCTACATTGTGCCATTTTGTTTCTTCATCTAGAGAAGAAAATGCCCTCAAAATGTTGTTCTGTTTTTTTTCCCTCAGGATCTTGTTCAAGGACAAGGTCAGGAACTGGGATGAAATTGAGAGTAAACTGAAATCAGAGAGTGACATACCTCTCCTTAAACCCGCCAACAAGGTACAGAAACCATCTGTCAAACTAAAATTAAATACCAAGAAAATCCCAGTGTTACTTCAGTGAATAGTTTTGTTATTTTTCTGTTTTGTTTACAGGAAATCTCTTCAATTCTGCTCGAATTGAAGAAAGTTGAGAAGCAGATTCAAGGTAAAGCAAAGGTCACACTTTTAATCTAGTTATTGATACTTTAGGCATTTTGGATTTATAAATGGTTGAGAAGTCAAAGAAAATACAAAAAAAAAAAATGCAGCAAAATCTAAACTTCACAGGACTGATTAATTTCTGTATGGCTGACAGGAATTAGAGTAAATAATTGGAAGGATGGCTTTCACACAGACATACAGTAATGTCTTTCCATGTTTGTTTCAGTGATTAATGTAATGGTAGACCCAGATGGGACTTTGGATGCCTTGACCAGCCTCTGCCTGACCAGCCCCACCACCTCGACCAAGCCCCAAACTGCCAAAATATTGCCCCACTCTGCCACCAACCCAGCCAAAGAGCCACTGCCTGAAATCCTTCCCGGGCCTGGAGGGTCGGCTTCCTCCTCCAGGGTTCAGTCTTCCTCTGCCGGCACAGAGGAGTGCGCACGAGAAACCATCCTAGGTTTGGGATTGACAGGAGTTGGAGGGCTGCCCTACAACCGCATGCGGCCGAGCGGAGAAGAGGCCATCGCACAGAAATGAACAGGAAGTTTCCTTCAGATGAAGAAAATAAAAGCATGGATTGAAGGTGGCTGGTGATCAGTGCTCCCAACAATGAGGCACGTTTACAAAAAACAATGGCCGTTCTGCAGATTGTACAATTCTAGGACGATAAAGTAAGAAATTAGATTCTAATTTCTAATTCCTGACTGATGCATCAATAAATAACTCATATATCACTTGAACGAACTAAAAGAAACGTCCAACTTTCCATCTGCTCGCGCTCACTGATAGACTAAAGGTGGACAGATGTCTGTGGTTGTACAGCTCCTTCCTGCTTCTTGCCTTCTTTATGTGTCTGGACCCTTTTCACACTAAGGTCATGCCTTAAAACACCTCTAGTAGTAGCAGTGTTACCCCTCAAATACTATTCAAGACCATTTTTATGAGTTTTATACAGTAAAAACAAGCTGAATGCATTGTAAGTTCTAACTTCTCTGAGATACATTGAGATACATTGACACCCTGAATATTTGAGATTACTTTGGAAAGTAAGCAAAAAAAAGTTATTTGTTTTATATAAATGTTTTTATTTGCAACTGTTCACTGAGTCATCTCAAATGAACTTTTAATGCCTCCCCTCATACATTTCCTTCTTCACTTGTTATGTCTTGTGTGACTCTTTTCTGCCTTTTTTTCTCCCAGTAGCTGGTTTCAGTCACTGCAGTAGCAAGTATGAGACACAACTACATTGTAGTTTATGTTGTTTACTCATAGTTAATGGAGTTTTTATACAAGAGTAGCAATGCAATTTTTAAACGATAGACATTTACAAAAAAAAAAAGATTTGCCTAAATCTGAATGTCGAGTCATTTTCTGTAATCAAGGATTCAAGAGGTTTATTCAGAACAGTTAAACAATTTGACACAAAACGCTGCTGGAACTGGTTTAAAATAAGGTGCTATTGAAGTGAGTGCAACTCTTATAAAAGCCTTTTAGTGGTTTTAAATGAGGGTCTGGGATTTTTTTTTAGTAAAGTGATTTAATTTAGCTGGGAATATGGCTCCAGATCAAAGTACTGAAGACAAGTTGTTCTGTTTCTACCATGAGGGGAAGCTCCAGATGTACTGTGGGATAACAAACTGTTGAATTAACCTTTTTCTAAATGCTGCTTTTGCAGTTACTTTAAAGAAAACATTGTTTTCTGAACCTCTCAGTCTATAGTTTCTGTCTGGAGTAAATGACTTAAAAGCTGTGTAGTAGAAGTTAGACAACTCTAATAGTGATTTAGGTACCAGCAGTACGTGTTCACTTCCTTTCTCTTTACTGTACTGTACACAGATTTTAATTGCCTCAAAGTGCCCATTTTGATGACAGAAGGGCATTTATTCAAAGAATAAGGTGTAGCTGCCTAAATCATTTTTATTTTGCACATCAGTTTTTTTCAAGTAACGAGTGGCAGATGGCAACAAATTAGCAATATCACATTTTGAGATATCAGAAGTGACTGTTTAAATAAACCTCTAAATGCCCCCCCCCCCCACTTAACTTTGGGGACTGTGAATGTTAGGTACATTTAGGATTGCTTTTCAACGTGTCATCAGATCAGTGTTCTTTGTATTTTTTTTTTCAAGTTTTGTAAAAAAAAACAGCCAATTTTATTTATTATTCTTTTAATATTATGTGAATGTTTCAAGCATTTTTATATTTGTTAAGCTATCAGCAATAGTTCTGTTAATAAAAGCAAGAGCTATTCACTTGTCTGTGTTCATTTTATTGTCACCGTGCAAAGATACAAGTTGCTCAGCACAGGAAACTTCCTCCTTTTACATTTTTAAACTTCTAGATCAGGGGTCTGCAACCTTGACTATCAAAAGAGCCATTTCTGCCCCTTTGTCCAGTAAATTAAACATGTCGCCGCAATACCTGCTTCAACTGGGATTCTCAACTGGTGGCCCATGCACCACTTTAAGTTTGTTGGAGGGTGCTTTTCTGTACAGTAGGGGTGATTTTATAAAACAATTTTTTTTAATGATTTTTAACATTTGATATTTTTACACTCCAAGACAAAAATAAAAGACAAGATTCTTGTAAAGAAGGAAAAAAAATAATATAGTTTTTGCCCAGTTTCTAAAAATTAAAACAATAAACTATGCATTCTTATGTGATTTTTTTTTATTGTAGAAAAATTACTATCCGACTTTGAAGCAATAAAGCATGTTTTACTCCTTGCAATATTTCTAGTATTCATACATTTGCTAAACTTATTACAGTACATGAAAATTGCTAAAACTAGCCCTTTTCGTGGTTATGACAACCAATAAAATTCAGTTTTATTTCAGTTTTCGTCAGAGCTTGAAAAAGCCGTTGCAGAGGGACCAAAGAGCCACAGATTGCAGACCCCTGTTCTAGATGGTTTTGAAAATAAAGTTCAGACTATTTCAGCAGTTGTGATTAGCTCAACAAAAACATGTTTTATTGTGCATTCAGTTTTGACCGTTCTTGCCAGTGCTGGGCAGCGCTAATCCAAAAATTAGTTCCGCTATTTCTAAAGCACTTATTAATTTATTTAGGTCCGCAATTTCAAAAGCACTAATGTCTTATGAAAATTAGGGGAAGCTAATTCTAAACCGCTATTTAAATTCAACAATTGGTAGCCAGCAAGTTATGCAATATTTGCACTAGACTGCCAACTAGTGCACTGCTGTGGTCTGTTTACCGTTACCATGGCAACCTGACGCAATGGCGTAGTCCACCGCTCATTCTCAGACACCGCTAGACAAGTGAGCACTGGGTGTATACTTACTTTACAATAGCCTATACTTCACTGTATTCATTCATTCATTCAACCTTTATTTAGTCAGGTAAATCTTTTGAACCTCATGGGCTCATTTACGAAAGCGACCTGCTAAAACTAAAGAACAATGAACAGTAATGGTAGAATTTCCTTAAACAATAAACAATCAAACAATAAACAATAGAAAACAAAAGAGAGAGAAAAAAAAAATATATATATATATACATATATATATACATATATATATATATATATACATATATACATATATATATATATACATATATACATATATATATATACACATATATATATATATATACATATATACACATACATACACACATACACACATACATATATATATATATACATATACATACATATATATACATATATATATACATACATACACACTCCTCCTTTTAACAAAGTAGCAAAAAACTAGCAAAAAACTAGCAAAACAGGTAGACGTATAAAATCAAAGACAGGAACAAATCTGCATTGGTTTTTGCCAGGATTCCAACAGATTCTGAAAACCATATAGAGAAGTCAAGGTCGAGAGCTTCAGATCTTTTTGTAAGATATTCCATGAAGCAGGAGCGGAGTAGGAGAAGGCCCTTTTTCCAAGTTCAGTCCTCACTGACGGAACACTGCAGGTAATCATGTCCTGAGAGCGCACGCTGTAGCTGCACTCACGCAAAGACATGTAGGAGGAGATGTATGAGGGCAGCAGACCAAGAAGTGATTTGAAGATGAAAATGTACCAGTGGAAGAGTCTGCGTGAGGTTAATGATGTCCAATTAACCAGTGAATACAGGGTGCAGTGGTGGGTACGATAATCACAACCAGTTATGAATCTTAGTGCACCATGATAGACAACATCCAACATCCGCAGGGTGCTTGTAGGAGCATTCATGTAGAGAATGTCACCGTAATCAATGGAGGGAAGGAAAGTCACAGATACAAGGCGTTTCCTAACATTCAGTGATAGACATGATCTGTTTCTGAAAAAGAAACCCAGTTTAACTTTCAGTTTCTTCACTAGGTTTTCCACGTGGAGTTTAAAAGAGAGATGTGAATCGATCAGGATACCCAGATATTTATAGGAATCAACAAACTCGATAGGTACACCATTTGAAGATAAAATCAGAGGAGGATCTGCTGGAACCGCCTTCCTATTTGAAAAAAACATCCCTTTTGTTTTATCAGCATTTAGGACAAGTTTGAGACGGAACAAATCTGACTGGATGATGTCAAAAGCGGATTGCAGTAACTGGAAAGCCTTAGCTACTGTTTTAGCTCGGCAATAAACAACTGTATCATCAGCATAGAAATGTAAGGATGCATCAGGGATGCAGTGACCTACATTAGCTATGTAGATTGTAAAGAGAGTGGGTCCTAAAACTGAGCCTTGTGGTACACCATTTTTAACTGTTAAATAGCTGGAAAAAGTACCGTTATGTTGAACACATTGCCTCCGATTGGAAAGATAGTTAGAAAACCAACCGATGGTGTGATCAGAGAAACCGATTTCTGAGAGCTTATGACACAGGATGTTATGATCCACAGTATCAAAAGCTTTAGACAGGTCTAAGAAAAGTGCAGCACAATAGTCCTTAGCATCCAATGCTTCAACAACATCATTCAGAACCTTCAGAGAAGCAGTTGTTGTGCTGTGTTTTTTCCTGAAACCAGATTGATGAAGAGGTAAGATGTTAAATGAGTCCAGATAGTTTTTGATCTGAGAGTTTATCAGTTTTTCTAGAACCTTGGCTAAGATGCAGAGTTTAGAGATCGGTCGATAATTGTTCAATGAGGTGGGGTCACCTCCCTTCAGCAAAGGAAGAACAAAGGCTGTTTTCCAAGCATCCGGAATGGTGTTTTGGCTTATGGACAGATTAAAGATGTGGGTCACAGGGACTGTGATGATATATGTATATACAACGTAGGCCTCCCATCACTCATATACTGTATTTTTGAAAGATTTATTTAAAAAAAAAAAAAGATTAAATTAATAGATTTTTGCACCACCATATTGTCCTTAGTCCTCACAGGTTAGGATTAATAAAAATAAAATAAAAAAACATTTAAAAAGGGAATAATCAATATATATTTTTTCTTTATTAAGGGTGCTCAGAATCTAAATCCTGCATCAAATGTAGAACCACTAGACTGAGGAACAGCTTCTACCCTGAGGCTGTTGACTCATGAATAAATAAAATAAAAAAATAAACTGCAAAATATCACATTGTGCTGATGCTGATCTGTTTTCTTGTTGCTGTGTTCATCTGTGACCATCTGCTCATACAAACTCATGTTCGTGCTGCTGTTTATTCCCACTATATTAAGCTTAGTGTATTACTAGTTGATGTTTTTCTTAGTTAATTCTAGATGTTATTACTGTTTTTCTCTTGCATTTGTTGTTGGATGTAACTGGGACCCCGTGTACATAATCTCGTTTTCATCACATGTACCACATGCGGTGCAAATGACAATAAAGACTCTCTGACTCTGACTTATCATACTGAGTTGTATGGGTCATAAACTACACCTGGATCAGAATGATAAGCTTGGCATGTTCGGTGTGACCCATGTTTTGGCTGTGGATGGGTACAGCAACAAAACTGTTTCAAATGCCACCATACCAATAAAAAAAAAAAAACTGATGATCTTTGAGGAAGTTTACAGGTAATAAACACAGACAAACCAGACAGTCAGAGCCACTCACTGACTTTAGAAAATCCATTTGGACTATTTGGACTCCAGCCAGCCATCAGGTGAAAAGAAGGAACCCAGACCCAGACCAGTGGCCATTCCATATGTTGCAGGGGTTTCAGAGACATTGAGACGTTTATTTTCTAAACACAACGTCCCAGTGGCTTTTAAACCTCAAAATACATTACGGCAAAAACTGGTTCATCCCAAAGATCCAGTCCCCCGGCAAAAACAGAGTAACATTGTGTATGCTGTTCAGTGTCAGGAGGGCTGTGATCAGTCTTATATCGGGGAAACTAAACAGCCACTGGCCAAAAGGATGGCCCAGCACAGAAGATCAACATCATCAGGTCAGGACTCTGCAGTCTACACTCATCTCCAGGCCAGCGGTCACTCTTTCAGGGATGAAGATGTTCACATCCTTGATAGAGAGGAACGATGGTTTGAGAGAGGAGTAAAGGAGGCCATCTTTGTGAAAAGAAACCGCCCATCATTAAACAGGGGTGGAGGCCTCCGAGTTCAACTGTCCCCCTCCTACAATGCTGTGATTGCTGGTATCACTCAGCCCTCTGTGAATAGCAAACAACCATCAGGGTGCTAACGATCCATTGTTAGGCTGATGGTCCTCCTTGATCATGTGAGCAGCTGGTTTCAGGCTGTCATCAGCCAACTGGTTGTGTAACACTGTGAGAGGGTGCTATTTATAAGACTGAGCTGAACCCAGCACCTCAGACTGAGGAAGTCTTTCGGACGAAAGACGAAACGTTTCTACATTTTTTTTTTTGCTTTGTTTTTTTTATTTTTTGAATGTCCAGAGGACCAGACTTAGCTTTTTTAGACATTTGGACTATTGTTGTGTATCTGTAAAACAGCTGTACTAGTTTGACACATTTGATAGAAAACAAAAATCAAATAAGTCCACAGGACAGTTTTCCAAAGTTTGATTTTTGATGTGAGGTTAAAGTAAAAAATGTAGAAAACCATGATGTATTGTATTTGTTGAATCACACTTAAAAATGAATAATAAAATGACAAGTCGTTTCTTCATTTTTTGATTCTCAATGAAAAAACAATTGAACGAAAGGTACACTGACCCAGATCCTTCTTCCACACGTGGTTCATCCACAGGCCGCTGAGAAACATCCATAATAAGTTGTTCACCCTCCATGTTAAAACTCTTCGTCTGACTCGCTCTTCGAAACAAGCAATAAGGCTGCAGAGAAACACACTGGCTGCCAACTTGACCAATCATGTCTTGTCACATGACAGGTAATAGCCAATACGACTGCTCACTGACTAGATCCGGCGCTGACAGGATATGGTCTGTTAGCAGTTTAAGAGCCCGTAAATAAGTTTTTTCATTTTTACTGAGTTTTAGTTATTAGCGGTACTGCATTTTAAATAAAAATAGCACAAATCCGCTTGTGAATTATAAAAGTTAGTCAATCCGCTGTAACGCTGACAAATTGTTTAGGTCCGCTATAAGCGGATTAGCGCTCCCTGGCGGTCTGGCGCCCACCTTTGGTTCTTGCTGAATAGAAATATGTTTTATGTGAATCTTGTCAAATGCAAATCATGTCCAGGCTTCTCAGCTGTTTGAATTTTTCACAAAACCTGACAACAGTAATGTTTCAGTATTTTATGAGTGCATACTACTTACTGGTAAATCATCCAAAATCTGTGTTCAGTAGCAAGAATATTACTGAATTTTGGTTAATTGTTAACTCCAGCAAGCACACCTTTAAAGTAAAAACATCTGCAGCATTAACTTTGACATGACCCCTATTGCAGATGTGCTGTTACAAAAAACACATGTAGCACATCAGCCACTAGACCAGCAGGGCAGTCTTTGTTATATTTCAAAATCAAAACGGTACGTCTGGTGAAAGAAAGAGTAGACTCAAATGTTAAGATGTTAATTTTATTACTATCACTTTAGAGCTAAAATTGCTCTGAATTAAACAGTACTGGATGTCAAACTACAAACATCAAAATGGCAAAGTGATTATTCGAGCAAAAGAAAGTGAAGGTTAGCCAGGGGGCCATCCCATAATACGTCCACCCAGAATGTGGATGTGGACATGGTAGACGGATTGTCCGCCATCAGGCCCGTCGTTGATGACAATCCTGTAGCCTTTAGACAGGCCCACATCTTGAGCACACTTCTTTGCAACTATCAGCATGTGGCCCAACAGCTGAAAGGCAAAAAAAAAAAGATTTGTTAAATCTACTAAAAAAAAATGCTAAGAGCATAAGGGTCCAGCTGTTGGTTAGTGTACAAGTAAATGTCTCCCTCTAGTGGTTGAAACGTGAAAACATCTATTAAAGCTGTGCAGCTTCTGTCAAACTTACTGCAGCGTCATCGTCTTCGGCTTGTGACAGCTGGACAATTGGTTTTTTGGGGACGACCAGGATGTGAGTGGGAGCTTGAGGAGCAACATCGTGGAAGGCAACACACTGAAATTCAACAAATGAAGCAAATCAGGGATGTGCACCAAGTTGTACAGAAGCATCACTGAAATAATGCATCATATGTGTGGGATTACTTGCTTTTTGGTCGTTTATTTAGTATTTCAAGTACAAAATAGGAACCGTTTCTGCAACATCATGATTGAGTTTAGAACAAAAGCTGCAAAGCCATTCACCATCTGCTGCTAACTTGCCTAACTGGGATTTTTGTGTCGTGTCTTGAGTTTTGCTGAATCATGAGATGCATATTTACCAACTGTTGTTGGCTCAAAGAAAGGCAGCTGCAGAAGTAGTAACAAATGAGCACAAAGTCCTGTTTTTAAACTAATGTACCTGCTTGCTCCGGGTTGCAGGGTCATTCCTGTAGAAGCTGCATGCCCAGAACACTTTCTAGACTAGTTACCGGTATTTTAGCTTTAAACAACTTCCACATGGCATAACACACGTCGCATAAACCAAAACACACGTCTCACTGAGCCTCTGCAGGGCTAGCACAAAGCTAGCCAACGCCTCCTTTGAGACACAAGCTGCTAGCTAAAGCTGTGCTACTAAAGGAACGTTTCAACCACATACCAAATCATCCTCATAAATAAAGTTGGCCGGAATCTCTTTGCGCACAATTTTGCCAAATATTGTGTCGCCGCCCGGTCGGGCAATCTGCGCCTTCGCAATTTCATCCGCCATGTTAGCGCAGATGACTGCGACTGATGCGCAGACAGTCACTTTTGGTAGGAGAATCCAAGCGGAACGCTGATTCGTTACAACAAGACACGTGGTTTCTACTTATTAACTGATTGGCCAACGCAGCGCCTACCCCGGAAGTGAGCTCAAAAACTCGCTATGGGGACTCGTTTGAAGGTGAGGATTTTGTTTTACAATATTAATTTTAATAAAACAGCGTTTCTTTTTCGCTCCATAAGCTGATTTTAAATAGCTTAGCTTTTTGCGTGCATTCTAAGTTACTGAAAGCGTTGAATATTGCCGATTAGAACCTATTATTATTACATTATCTGCAGTCAAATCTGAAGTAACTGTTTAAATGCAGGTTTTAAACGTGTTTAAAAGGCTGCACAGAACAAGGATTGATGTATTCAGGGATGACGAAAGAGCACTAACGGGTGAGTTAAAAAGCAAGATTATCCGAATTTCTGTGGAGGATAATGTGCATTTACAAGCATTAGACATTTAAAACGTGCTTTGACATTTAAATACTGTACCTATGCTTTTCCCTTAAAGCTGCAAGGTTAAAGATCAATGAGGAATTCAAGAAAAATAAAAATGAATCATCAGAGGAAAATATTCAGCAGGTATGAGGACTTTTTCTATCAGCAACACCACATTCAACTACTGTATTATTATTGGATTAGTATGTATTAAACTATCACATTTGTTAATAAATCACTCTCCATCACCAATAGTCCTACAATTGTCGTTTTATCCATCTTATAAAACAATAATAACAATAACCTCATGTCAACAATAGAGTGAAGAGGAATGACAAGTTTCCTTTTTGATGTGAATTTTGATTGTGGCTCAGATAAAATTCAAACAACATTCAACATTTACAGATAGCCTGCCTGATGCCAGACCAATAAAACAAGTTTAAAATTCATATTTACTTGCACTGTGCTTTGCTTTTATCTAAAATAAATGCAGATTCAAGCAAAATAAAACTAAGACATAAAACAGTTGATCTCTATAAACTGTTTCTTGTACTTGTAAAAAAAAAAAAAACTTTGGACTTCATAGTTTATGTATTTTTTTTTCTCTACAGATGATTAAAATGGGCTCTGATGTGGAAACTGTCCTACGTGAGACTGTACTACAAGTTGAACATGTTGGAGAAAACAAACTCTGTATGTCATGACTTTTTTTTGTTTTTAAAAATGTAGCTACACTTCATCTTTTGCAGTTTGTTCAATAAAAGAAGCATATAGCAGAGATAAAATATTCTCTGATCTGTTGTACATACAGTATTTGTATAATAATTGTTTTCTCACTTTCTCTGTCCAACAGTGCTTCGACCTCGAGAGAGCCTTCTACTGGAAAATGTACCATTTTGCGATGAACCAAGAAAAAAGTCATAAACTACATTTTATGAATTTTTATTCATTAAAAAAAGAGACTATCAGTTATTATTTAATTTGCTATTTACAAATATAACTTACAGTATTTCAGGACCTCCTGAGCAAAAACATTTGGAGGATCATCACTATTTACATGTCATTGTTTTTTTAATGAAGCACATTTATCTGCCTGAAGAAGTCAGTGCCATTAATTTATATAACAAGTTTAAATCAGGTCTTCTGGACAGATTCTGCTTTGTTGGTCTTTGTTGTTCAGCTAAGAAGAATCCGCCCAGAGGACCTGACTTTACCTTAGATTTATCCACCTGGATTATTGAGCATGCATCAGGGCACCACTTATTTTATATTCAGTATCTTTTCAAGTGTAATTTAAATGTGTTCTGTTGAGCTTGTGAAGTAAATTCCAGTACTGTACTAGGAAGTTGAGGTCAGCTTGAACATTGACTTCTGGTTAACTTTGTATCAAAATAACTGCACATTAAAAAGTTATTAAGTTTAAGTTGATTTGTTTTCTGGTAATAAAGTTGTGATGTATGTATATCTTTTTTTTTTTTTGGTTTGGTTTTTGTTTTTATAGATTTTTTTTTTTAAAACATAAGTTGTGCAGCACAGTGGAGAAGTTGGTAGAGCTTCTGCCTCTTTGCAATGAGGTTACCCTGGTTCAAATCCTGGTCCGGGGCCTTTCTGGGTGGAGAAGATTCTCTGTCATCCAGGACATGGTAAATTCAAAAAACGTTCAATACAAAAACAACTGGACTTTATTTGTAACAGAAGACTATACGTTCTTCATCCGAAGAGTCCCCACGAAGACAGAAGTGAAGGAAAAGGAACAGAAACACATCGAAAAATCTCTCCAAACATGTGGATATCCTAACTGGGCTTTTGTCAAGTCAGCAAGGAAATCTACAAAACACAATAATAAACAGAAAAAGGAGAACAGACGAAAAAACATTGTCATCCCTTATGTTGCTGGAGTATCAGAGAATTTCAGAAGGATTTTCAACAAACACAACATCCCAGTACATTTCAAACCCAGCAGGACTCTCAGACAGAGGCTGGTCCACCCTAAGGACAAAACACCCACACACAAACAGAGTGGTGTAGTGTACGCGGTCCAGTGCAGCGAGGACTGTCCAGACCTATACATTAGAGAAACTAAACAGCCTCTTCACAGACACATGGCTCAACACAGGAGAGCAACCTCCTCTGGATAAAACTCAGCTGTTCACCTCCACCTCACGGACAAGGGACACTCATTTGAGGACCAGAATGTGCACATTTTGGACAGAGAACACAGATGGTTTGAGAGGGGGGTGAAGGAAGCTGTTTTTGTTAAGAGAGAAAAACCTCTTAACAGAGGAGGAGGTCTCAGATTCCATCTTTCAAAAACGTATAATGCAGCTTTAGGACTGATTCCCAGACAGTTTTCACACCTGATGGGAACGGAGGAGCCTCATCTGTGAATTAAACTAACAAAGACCTTAAGAAACCCCTACTGTTAAGGTGTGATTTGTCAATCAACATATGTATGTGTGTATCTTATCTCACTCAGCCTTTATAACCTGACCCCACACTCTCTGCTCTTTGAATTGAGAAAGCTCCTCGGATGAAGAGCGAAACATCTTCTGTTACAAATAAAGTCCAGTTGTTTCTGTATTGAACGTTTTTTGAACTTTCTGGGTGGAGTTTGCATGTTCTCTCCGTGCATGCGTGGGTTTTCTCCGGGTACTCCAGTTTCCTCCCACAGACCAAAAACATGTATGTTAGGCTGATTGGTAAGTGAGAGAGTTAATGGTTGGTTGTCTCATTTGTCTTTATGTGTCGTGTCCCTGTGATGGCCTTTCGACCGTCCAGGGTGTCCTCCGCCTCTCACACAGTGATAGTCGCACATGGGCACCAGTGACCCCTGCGACCCGAAAAGGAAGAAGTGGGTAAAGATAATGGATGGACCCTAGTATCCTCCTCCACCGTCTTCATGTGGAGGTCGGTCTCTGTGACACTGTCCTAGACTGGTTCAGATCATTCCTCTCCAATAGGCTGGAATGTGTTAGTCTTGGCAATGCCACTTCCCAGACAGTCGGTGTCTCCTGTGGTGTCCCTCAAGGGTCAGTTCTGGGGCCCCTGCTGTTTTCCCTTTACATGCTGCCTTTAGGTCAAATTATTAATCAGTTCAACATTTCTTTTCACTGCTATGCCGACGACACACAGCTTTACATCAGGACTGGAGCATCCTCATCATCCCCATCTCCATCTTCACTCACTGCCCTCTCTGCCTGCCTGGAGGAAATAAAGGCATGGATGAATCAGAACTTTCTTCAATTAAACTGCTCGAAGACTGAGGCCATATTGATTGGCACCCCTCACCAGATACAAACATCAACTTTAACAACAATCTCCTTCTCTGGTCAAGACATCCCCCTCTCCACCTCTGTTACAAATCTTGGAATAAAAATGGACTCTCATCCATCCATCCATCCATCCATTTTCTTCCGCTTATCCGGGGTCGGGTCGCGGGGGTAGCAGCCTAAGTAGGGAGGCCCAGACTTCCCTCTCCCCAGCCACTTGGAGCAGCTCCTCTGGGGGAATCCCAAGGCGTTCCCAGGCCAGCCGAGAAACATAGTCCCTCCAGCGTATCCTGGGTCTTCCTCTGGGTCTCCTCCCGGTGGGACATGCCCGGAACACCTCACCAGGGAGGCGTCCAGGAGGCATCCTAACCAGATGCCCGAGCCACCTCAACTGGCTCCTCTCGATGTGGAGAAGCAGCGGCTCTACTCCGAGTCCCTCCCGGATGACTGAGCTTCTCACCCTATCTCTAAGGGAGAGTCCAGCCACCCTGCGGAGAAAACTCATTTCAGCCGCTTGTATCCGAGATCTTGTTCTTTCGGTCATAACCCAAAGCTCATGACCATAGATGAGGGTGGGAACGTAGATCGATCGGTAAATTGAGAGCTTTGCCTTTTGACTCAGCTCTCTCTTCACCACGACAGACCGGTACAGCGCCCGCTTCACTGCGGACGCTGCACCTATCCGCCTATCGATCTCACGCTCCAGTTTTCCCTCATTCGTGAACAAGATCCCGAGATACTTAAACTCCTCCACTTGGGGCAGGACCTCCTCCCCGACCCGGAGAGGGCACGCTACCCTTTTCCGGCTCAAGACCATGGCCTCGGATTTGGAGGAACTGATCCTCATCCCGGCCGCATCACATTCAGCTGCAAACCGCTCCAGCGAAAGCTGTAGATCACGAGCTGATGAAGCCAATAGGACCACATCATCTGCAAAAAACAGAGAAGCGATTCTAAGGCCACCAAAACGGATCCTCTCAACACCTTGGCTGCGCCTAGAAATTCTGTCCATAAAAGTTATAAACAGAATCGGTGACAAAGGGCAACCTTGGCGGAGTCCAACTCTCACCGGAAACGAGCCTGACTTACTGCCGGCAATGCGGACCAAGCTCTGACACCGGTCGTACAGGGACCTAACAGCCCATATCAATGGGCCTGGTACCCCATACTCCCGGAGTACCCGCCACAGAACCCCCCGAGGGACGCGGTCGAATGCCTTTTCCAAGTCTACAAAGCACATGTAAACTGGTTGGGCAAACTCCCACGCACCCTCCAGGACCCTGTTGAGGGTGTAGAGCTGGTCTAGTGTTCCACGACCAGGACGAAAACCACACTGCTCCTCCTGAATCCGAGGTTCGACTATCCGACGGACCCTCCTCTCCAGAACCCCTGAATAGACCTTACCAGGGAGGCTTAAGAGTGTGATCCCTCTATAGTTGGAACACACCCTACGGTCCCCCTTTTTGAATAGGGGAACCACCACCCCAGTCTGCCAATCCAAGGGAACTGCCCCCGATGTCCACGCGATATTGCAGAGTCGCGTAAGCCAACACAACCCCACAACATCCAGAGCCCTAAGGAACTCAGGACGAATCTCATCCACCCCCGGAGCCTTGCCACCGCGGAGCTTTTTAACCACCTCGGCGACCTCAGCACCAGAGATTGGAGAGCCCGATCCAAAGTCCCCAGGCTCCGCTTCCTCAGTGGAAGACGTGCCAGTAGGATTGAGGAGGTCTTCGAAGTATTCCGCCCACCGACTCACAACATCCCGAGTTGAGGTCAACAGCACGCCATCCCCACCATAAATGGTGTTGGTCGCGTACCGCTTTCCCCCCCTGAGACGCCGGATGGTGGACCAGAATCGCCTCGAAGCCGTACGGAAGTCATTCTCCATGGCCTCTCCGAACTCCTCCCACGCCCGAGTTTTTGCCTCAGCAACCACCCGAGCCGCATGCCGCTTGGACTGCCGGTACCTATCTGCTGCTTCCGGGGTCCCACAGGCCAAAAAGGCCCAATAGGACTCCTTCTTCAGCTTGACAGCATCCCTCACCGCCGGTGTCCACCACCGGGTTCGAGGGTTGCCACCACGACAGGCACCAACAACCTTGCGGCCACAACTCCGATAAGCTGCCTCGACAATAGAGGCGCGAAACATGGCCCACTCGGGCTCAATGTCCCCCGCCTCCCTCGGAACGTGTTCAAAGCTCTCCCGGAGGTGGGAGTTAAAGCTCCGTCTTACGGGAGACTCTGCCAGACGTTCCCAGCAGACCCTCACAATACGTTTGGGTCTGCCAGGTCTGACCGGCAT
>JBBPBX010059555.1:0-21735 GCA_038048925.1 Garcialebias charrua
ACGAGCTACACTGCCTCTGATGGAGAGCTGGTGGCGGCGCATGAATTGGAAGCACCATGATGGCCCTCCCCAACAAACTCCGCTATGTCCATCTCCTTAGCGACGGACATCGCGTGCAGCCGTAGCTGTACAGTGGACAGCCCACTGCCTGACGCACGTTCCTCCAACACCCACATCTTCACCCTTTCCTCCAGCTCTGGCCACTAGGACTTGCACCCGCGGTTCGCCCTCTTTGACCGCTTCATTGCGGTGAGCAAGCCCTCCGCCTTCCTCCAGTCACGGACGAGCTTCTCACTTTCACCGAAATGACGGTGGGCTGCACGGTTCCCGTGTTCTACAGCATTTTTACCGTATTATCCGCCTGATAAGTCTCACCTTTCTATAAGTCGCTTTGTCCAATTATTGACAATAAATTGGAAAAATCCATAAACATGTTGCACCTTTATTTAAGTCGCATCTATTATGCGGCACCGCTACACGACGCGTCAGCGCGTCATTTGCCCTGCTGAAAATGGCGGCCACCGAAGCATGCACGGAAGGACTTTTAACAAGATTAACACAGGAAAAACAATTATTTGTCTGCTGAAAATTATAGCAAAGATGTGTCTTAGCTTAACCGTTCCTTAATAAATTCACGTAATGGTCAAATCTGTTGGATTTAAATTTTTTCGCTTTGACGTCTTCCGAACGGTCGTGCGCGCTGCGAAAATAAATTATAAATAAACCTAAATTTAGCTAAAACAACTCCAACAGCTAACAGTTTGTAAATGACCACCAAGTAATTACTTTCTGTAAGTTTAAAGAAAATCTGCCGTGTGGTTTATGAGCTATTTGCTAAAAAGTACAAGGAAAAACAACAAAGCTAACCTCGACACATTTACGTCTATAAAACATCGAATTTTATCTCAAATAACTCCAACAGCTAACAGTTTGTAAATGACCACCAAGTAATTCCTTTCTGTAAGTTTAAAGAAAATCTGCCGTGTGGTTTACGAGCTTTTTGCTAAAACGTACAAGGAAAAACAACGAAGTTAGCCGCGACACATTTATACGGAAGTGTATTGCATTCAACCATTAATTTTTTTTTTTTGGAGCTTATGTAGTAAAAACGTGATAATTATGTAGTGAAAACATGATAATTATGTAGTTAAAACGTGATACTAAGTAGTGAAAACGTGATATTATGTAGTGAAAACGTGATACTATGTAGTGAAAACGTGATATTATGTAGTGAAAACGTGATAATTATGTAGTTAAAACGTGTTACTAAGTAGTGAAAACGTGATATTATGTAGTGAAAACGTGATACTATGTAGTGAAAACGTGATATTATGTAGTGAAAACATGATAATTATGTAGTTAAAACGTGATACTATGTAGTGAAAACGTGATACTTATGTAGTTAAAATGCGATACTAATTCACGATGAGCATTTCCTTTATATATAGTAGACCTGCAGACTTCCTTATATGTCAGATAGGACAATGGTTAACATCACTACCTCTCATGCAGATGACCCAGGTTCGAATCCGACCTGGTCTGATTGATTTTTTTTTTCTTCTTTGGATTATTTATATAATAATATTTATGCAGAAAATACTTTGCTTATCAGCGTGATTGGGGTGTAATGTGGTTAAGTGACGTCTTAATTTATTAGGCTTCATGCTGTCCGCTGCTAATATTTTAAGACATAACAGACACACCGGTCTTTCCTCATCTCCCACCTTCGTCACAGTGAAGCCAAGTGCTAAATACGCTTCGTCATATTTCATCGTCTTAGCTTTCTGGGGACCTGCTTTCTCAATATCTTCGTCGGTCTTCGCCTTTCTTTTCATCCCTGTTAAATATTTCTCCATGCTGTATCTTCGCCACACTTTCTAAAACTTCTCATGCGCTGCTGTGGCTTCTTACTCTGTGAAAAAACTATTCTGCGCGCTCAGTCTGACAATAACAGCGCCACTGCCCCTACTGGCGCGGATGTGTAATTACACTTACCATTTCATATAGTTCAATATTATTAAAATGTAAACACTCAACAACAAACCTATCAAAAGTAATGGCAAAAGACTGAAAATAGTTTATATTTTTACAATAAATGCATGTACAAATAAGCTAACAGGGAGTGCCTGTATGTTGTTGTTTATTTTATTTCGTTTTACGCAAGTTGAAGCAGTTGAAAGACTTCAGCTTTAGGGCTTAAAGTTTGTTTACAGAGCAGCAACTTCGTGATTATTCACAACAATGATTACCCTTAGTTGACCTACATGTTTACAAGCGTAGACTGCTTCTTGGGAGACCTTCACAAGATGTTCCTGCCCGCCAATCGGATGTGGGCCCCATATGGAATACGGATTCCATATCCACAGATCAGTTGTTGCTGATCTATTCATGTTGCTGTGTTCGTTCGTGCTCACCTGCTAGCTCATCCAAACTCATGATTGTACTGCTATTCATGTGATGCTTCTGTGCTGTTAGTGCCTATTGTATTTTAAGGAAATTTTAACTTAGTTCATATCTTATATGTTACAGTTTTTCTATTACATTTTATTGTTTTATGTAATTGGGACCCTGTGTACATAATCTCGCTGCACTGCACACATCCCATTGCGAACAACAATAAAGAATCTCTGTGTGTGACTCAGTGATTACACGAAATAGTCCAATTACAGTTACTAACACCTCAGAGCAACAACATAACAGGTCAAAGTTTAAGAAATACACCAAACTGTTGACAAATCTCTGCATTTTATTGAGTGTCCATCACTCTACAAACAACTTAAAACATGACAGACAATTGTCCTATTCTACAAAACTACAGCACTGTGGAAACAACATCGCTTTGTAATAAAGGAACACAACAGGTTTTTTCCAAATAAAAAAAAACAAAGGAGTTCTGTAAACAAACTTTAAGCCCTAAAGCTGAAGTCTTTCAACTGCTTCAACTTGCGTAAAATGAAATTAAAAAACAACAACATACAGGCACTCCCTGTTAGCTTATTTGTACATGCATTTATTGTAAAAATATAAACTATTTTCAGTCTTTTGCCATTACTTTTGATAGGTTTGTTGTTGAGTGTTTACATTTTAATAATATTGAACTGTATGAAATGGTAAGTGTAATTACACATCCGCGCCAGTAGGGGCAGTGGCGCTGTTATTGTCAGACTGAGCGCGCAGAATAGTTTTTTCACAGAGTAAGAAGCCACAGCAGCGCATGAGAAGTTTTAGAAAGTGCAGCGAAGATACAGCATGGAGAAATATTTAACAGGGATGAAAAGAAAGGCGAAGCCAGACGAAGATATTGAGAAAGCAGGTCCACAGAAAGCTAAGACGAGCTTCACTGTGAGGAAGGTGGGAGATGAGGAAAGACCGGTGTGTCTGTTATGTCTTAAAATATTAGCAGTGGACAGCATGAAGCCTAATAAATTAAGACGTTTCTTAACCACATTACACCCCAATCACGCTGATAAGCAAAGTATTTTCAGCATAAATATTATTATATAAATAATCCAAAGAAGAAAAAAAAATCAGTCAGACCAGATCGGAATCGAACCTGGGTCATTTGCGGGAAAGGCAGTGGCCTTAACCATTGTCCTATCTGACATATATGGAAGTTTGCAGGTCTACTATATTTAAAGGAAACGCTCCTCCTGAATTAGTATCGCATTTTAACTACATAAGTATCCCGTTTTCACTACATAGTATCACGTTTTAACTACATAATTATCACATTTTCACTACATAATTATCACATTTTCACTACATAGCATCACGTTTTCACTACATAATATCACGTTTTCACTACTTAGTATCACGTTTTAACTACATAATTATCACGTTTTCACTACATAATTATCACGTTTTTACTACATAAGCTCCAAAAAAAAAATTTCATGGTTGAATGCAATACACTTCCGTACATTTACGTCTATAAAACATTGAATTTTATCTCAAATAACTCCCAACAGCTAATAGTTTTTAAATGACCACCAAGTAATTACAGGGAACCCTCGAGGTACGACACCTGCGACCTACGGCAACGCAGACTTACGACAGGCCTCTTTGAAAGAATGCCGTCGACATACGACCGAAAAAACGGACTTACGACAGAAATACATTAGAAGTATGTAATCGAGATACGGCAAAAAAAGTGCGACACTACGGCAAGCGGCAAGGTGGGGGAGGGGTACACACCTTGGGTGTTCGCGCATGACAGTGGGCGTGACCATGTGGTAGGGGTTGGGCGACACTGCCGTACTATTTAAAGGGACGCCATCTTCACCACGTTGTTGAGTTTCGGCGAGAGAGAGAAAAGCAAACGTACGTACACTTTATCGATCATTAGCATTGCATTCAGTTAGCATTAGGTTTAGCGAGAGGTATTTTATTAGCCACAGGTAGCATAGGTTTAGCGAGCGGTATTTTATTAGCCACAGGTAGCATAGGTTTAGCGAGCGGTATTTTATTAGCCACAGGTAGCATAGGTTTAGCGAGCGGTATTTTATTAGCCACAGGTAGCATAGGTTTAGCGAGCGGTATTTTATTAGCCACAGGTAGCATAGGTTTAGCGAGCGGTATTTTATTAGCCACAGGTAGCATAGGTTTAGCGAGCGGTATTTTATTAGCCACAGGTTAGGTAGCATAGGTTTAGCGAGTTTTTTTTTTTTTGACATTTTTTTTCGTGAGAGAGAAATAAAATGGGACCCAAGAGGCCTTCGAAGTCCGCTGATAAGGGTGCGGGTAAGAAACCCAGGCAGACCATAACCCTTGAGACGAAGCTAAAAATTGTTAAAATGTGTGATGGGGGCATGTCAGCGACCGAGGTAGCAGCGAAGCTAGGCTTTCCGCGTTCGACGGTGGGCACGATCAAGGCAGACAGAGAGAGAATTCTGGACCAAGTGCGTCGTTCCGCACCCATGAAGTCCACAATTATCACGAAGCAGAGAACGGGTGTTTTGGTGGAGATGGAGAGGTTGCTCTTGGTTTGGATCGAGGACAATGCTCAAAGGCGCGTGCCCGTGTGCATGGCCGTGATCAGGGAGAAGGCCCGCATGATTTACAGCACGCTGAAAGCTAGGAGTCAGGGAGGTGCGGGGGAGGAGGGAGGTGCGGGGGAGGAGGGGGCAGGACAGAGCGAGCAAGGCGAAGGCACGTCACAACAGAGCGACTCAGGCGAAGCGACGTCACAGCAGAGCGATCCTGGAGAAGGGACGTCAAGCAGCACTTCAGGGAGGGGTGCTGTGGGAGAGGGGGACACTGGACCTGATGAATTCACTGCCTCCAAAGGATGGTTTCAGCGCTTCAAGGACAGAGCGAATTTGCACAACCTAAAAATACAGGGTGAGCATTTAATTTCTCTTATTTTTTTTTGTTACAGGTACAGGTAGTCCTTGACTTCCGATTAAAAAAAAAAATTCATTTTACTGTTTTTGTGTGCATTTAAACAGGAGAGGCAGGCAGTGCTGACCACGCAGCAGCTGAGGCCTTCCCGGACAAACTGGCTCAGGTCATCAGGGACGGCGGGTACACTGCCCAGCAAGTGTTTAATGTCGATGAGACAGGCCTGTTCTGGAAGCGTTTGCCCAACAGGACCTACATTAGCAGAGATGAGCGAATAGCAGCAGGTCACAAAGTTGGCAAGGAGCGCCTGACCTTGCTGCTTGGGGGGAATGCTTCTGGGGACTGCAAACTCAAGCCCTTGTTGATTTACCAATTTGAAAACCCCAGAGCCTTCAATCATGTTGATAAAAAAAGGCTTCCAGTCTATTGGGCATCAAATAGGAAGGCCTGGGTAACGCTGGAAGTGTTTTCAAAATGGTTTAAGCAACAATTTGTGCCAGATGTCAAGCGTTTTTGCCATTCCCAAAACATTCCCTTTAAAGTCCTGCTGGTGTTGGACAACGCTCCAGGACACCCCCCTGATCTCACCGACATTAACACGGCTGTGCAGGTGGTGTACCTGCCTCCTAACACCACCTCGCTGATCCAGCCGATGGACCAAGGGGTGATAAGTACGTTTAAGGCGTACTATCTCCAGAGGGTCATTCGTAACGCTTTGGAGGCAACCGGAATGACTCCAGGTGTCAGCCTCAAAGACTTCTGGAGAACATACAACATCCACGATGCTGTGCTGAACATTGATCACTCCTGGAATCGTGTGACTCAGAACAACATGAGCGGCGTGTGGAAGAAGGTGTGTCCACAGCTTGTTCAACAGGTACACGATTCCAGGGAGGTTGACAATGTCATTGAGGACGTTGTGAGGATGGGCAGGTCACTGGAGCTCGAGATGGACGTGGATGATGTCCAACAGCTTCTGGGATCAACAGGAGAGGACCTGTCAGTGGAAGACCTCCTTCTCCTCGACAGGCACGTCCCGGCTGAGGAAGAGGTGCAGGCCAACCCTAACCCACCCAAGACCTTCAGCCGGCAGGAGTTGGCATTGGCCTTCAAGGACTTCCACAGCGGCTTGGCCCGGTTAGAGAAGCAGGACGAAGATGGGGAGAGGTTTGAGAGGGCTCGAAGAGTCATCTTGGGCGGGCTGGCGTGTTATCAGCAGATCCTGGACGAGAAGAAGCAAGAGGCTGTGCAGAGCAGCATGTTAAGGTTTGTCACCGTCTCTGCAGCTCCTCTTCCTCCAGGATCTGCTGGTGCACCAGAAGATCCAACACCAGCCAGTCCTCCTGCAGCAAGCCAAGATGACTCCATGGACAACTCAGCCTCTCCCCAGTAAAAGACGCCTCCCCTCTCTGCCTCCCCTCTCCCTCCCTCCAGGTAATGAATTGTTATTTTTATTTTTCAGAGTTGTGTCACGTTACACACAGTAACTTCATCTGTTAATCAATTTGTTGTTCTGTTCACAGCCTGCTGCTCCTCCTCCTCCACCTCCTCTCCACCAGCTCCACCATCCCATCACTGACCTGCCCACCTTCACATAACAGCACAGCATCGTGTGAAAGGTACAGCAAAGACATGTCGTTGTTTTTTCCTGTAGTTTTTGTTTTATGCTACATCTACTGTAAACATCACCGCTCTCTCGACAGCCTCCAAAGCGTCACGCCCCCTTGGTCCATCAACACATGTGCACCACACCACACAGGTAAGGAGAAGTTGTTGTTGTCTGTGTTTTCATTCTTTGCAGATGTTCACGTCTGTGTGTGGGTTTATACTGTACAGTACAGAACCACCTGTTGCTCTGCCTCATGGACCAGGCTATGGAAGTGAACTTCCACCTGTTGCTCTTGCCTCATGGACCAGGCTATGGAAGTGAACTTCCACCTGTTGCTCTTGCCTCATGGATGGACGTGTGTCCACTCTGTCCTGCCTGCCTGCCTGCCTGCCTCTCTCCCTCTAGCACCTCTCCATCATTGCACCACACCAATCAGGTGAGGACAAGATGTTTGCCATCTTCAGGTGTTCACAGGCCCACCTGTAAGAGCTCATGTTCATTTTTGTGTTGTTGTTTTCACAGCTCACATCGTGGACTTTCCTCATGGATGGACGTGTGTCCACTCTGTCCTGCCTGCCTGCCTGCCTGCCTCTCTCCCTCTAGCACCTCTCCATCATTGCACCACACCAATCAGGTGAGGACAAGATGTTTGCCATCTTCAGGTGTTCACAGGCCCACCTGTAAGAGCTCATGTTCATTTTTGTGTTGTTGTTTTCACAGCTCACATCGTGGACTTTCCTCATGGATGGACGTGTGTCCACTCTGTCCTGCCTGCCTGCCTGCCTGCCTGCCTGCCTCTCTCCCTCTAGCACCTCTCCATCATTGCACCACACCAATCAGGTGAGGACAAGATGTTTGCCATCTTCAGGTGTTCACAGGCCCACCTGTAAGAGCTCATGTTCATTTTTGTGTTGTTGTTTTCACAGCTCACATCGTGGACTTTCCTCATGGATGGACGTGTGTCCACTCTGTCCTGCCTGCCTGCCTGCCTGCCTGCCTGCCTCTCTCCCTCTAGCACCTCTCCATCATTGCACCACACCAATCAGGTGAGGACAAGATGTTTGCCATCTTCAGGTGTTCACAGGCCCACCTGTAAGAGCTCATGTTCATTTTTGTGTTGTTGTTTTCACAGCTCACATCGTGGACTTTCCTCATGGATGGACGTGTGTCCACTCTGTCCTGCCTGCCTGCCTGCCTGCCTGCCTGCCTCTCTCCCTCTAGCACCTCTCCATCATTGCACCACACCAATCAGGTGAGGACAAGATGTTTGCCATCTTCAGGTGTTCACAGGCCCACCTGTAAGAGCTCATGTTCATTTTTGTGTTGTTGTTTTCACAGCTCACATCGTGGACTTTCCTCATGGATGGATGTGTGTCCACTCTGTCCTGCCTCTGTCGTCCAGGACATCAGTCCTGCCATCTGCCTCCATCCATCACCTGGGTCAACACCTTCTGCATGTATGACTGCTGCCAAAACAAACAAAAAAACACCTTTGCTGATGGACAGAACTGTTCACATCAGGACCACACCGCTGAGCTCCCACCTGGCCTAAAATGCTCCCATCATTCATGGATGAGCACTGGCTAAGCAGTTCCATCTGATCCAGGTTTGAACTTGAGAAAAACATCAGTGTCTACCTACACTTCAGTCAAAGTAAGGACATTTTGTTTCCTTGTTTCTTTCTTCTGCTGCTTCCAGCTTCTTTTTTGGGTTCATGGACTTTTTCATGCACATGGACTGCACACCAACACCACATGGACTGCACTGGTTTCAAAAACATGATGGTTGCAACATGTTAACAGCTGCTGCTCAGAGAAGTGTTCATGTTTCATGGTTGACATGTTTTTGCTGCTGCTGGATGCATGGATGAATGCATGCTGCATTTTGACAGCTGCTGCTCAAAGAGAAGTGTTCATGTTTCATGGTTGACATGTTCTAGCTGCTGCTGGATGCATGGATGAATGCATGGGAGTTCCTTATCATATGCTGCATTTTGATGTTGACAGCTGCTGCTCAAAGAGAAGTGTTCATGTTTCATGGTTGACATGTTTTTGCTGCTGCTGGATGCATGGATGAATGCATGCTGCATTTTGACAGCTGCTGCTCAAAGAGAAGTGTTCATGTTTCATGGTTGACATGTTTTTGCTGCTGCTGGATGCATGGATGAATGCATGCTGCATTTTGACAGCTGCTGCTCAAAGAGAAGTGTTCATGTTTCATGGTTGACATGTTCTAGCTGCTGCTGGATGCATGGATGAATGCATGGGAGTTCCTTATCATATGCTGCATTTTGATGTTGACAGCTGCTGCTCAAAGAGAAGTGTTCATGTTTCATGGTTGACATGTTCTAGCTGCTGCTGGATGCATGGATGAATGCATGGGAGTTCCTTATCATATGCTGCATTTTGATGTTGACAGCTGCTGCTCAAAGAGAAGTGTTCATGTTTCATGGTTGACATGTTTTTGCTGCTGCTGGATGCATGGATGAATGCATGCTGCATTTTGACAGCTGCTGCTCAAAGAGAAGTGTTCATGTTTCATGGTTGACATGTTCTAGCTGCTGCTGGATGCATGGATGAATGCATGGGAGTTCCTTATCATATGCTGCATTTTGATGTTGACAGCTGCTGCTCAAAGAGAAGTGTTCATGTTTCATGGTTGAACTCATTTGCAGATTATGGCTGAGAACTGTTCAGGAAGAGATTTGTATTTTGTATGCTTTGTCTGTGCTGAAAAAAACATTTCAGTACTGTACAGTACAGTACCTGTACTGTACTGTACTGTACATGCTGTACAGGTACTGGTTTTGTGTGTTATGGATGAATGTGTGGTATAATTTGTTATCTAAGTGTTTGTAAATAAAGTTCTATGCATGTTTATGGCACAGGATGTCCGCTTGTTCATTCTCATGCCGTTAAATGTGTGTGCGGCGCTCCGTTAGCGGTATAGCCGCGACCTGCGGCAGAAATGCGGACCTACGACAGGCACGTGTTTTTGGTCCGCGAGATACGACAGAATCGACCTAAGTCACACTCGTAGGTCCCGATCTCTGACGTAACTCGAGGGTTCCCTGTACTTTCTGTAAGTTTAAAGAAAACCTGCCATGTTGTTTATGAGCTATTTGCTAAAACGTACAAGGAAAAACAATGAAGCTAGTCGAGACACATTTACATCTATAAAACATCAAATTTTATCTCAAATAACTCCACCAGCTAATAGTTTTTAAATGACCACCAAGTAATTACTTTCTTTAAGTTTAAGTAAAATCTGTCCTGTAGTTCATGAGTTACTGAGATAAATAGTAACCGTTTTTGCTAAAAAAAAAAAAAACACTGAGCTAACAGTAGTTCATACCTCCAGAGCAGGAGGCTGGGCAGCGACAGTGTGTGTCCGACCAGAGGAGGCTGCCGTCGGACACATGAGCTGGAAACGGTCGGTGGACTCTCTGGAAGTGTCAGAGCTCTAGAGCAGTAGGCTGGGCTGCGACAGAGTGTGTCCGACCAGAGGAGGCTGCCGTTGGACACATGAGGTGGGATCGGTCGGTGTACCCTAGCGCAGTGTTTTTCAACCACTGTGCCTAGGCACACTAGTGTGCCGCGAGTGATCGTCAGGTGTGCCTTGGAAATTTTCAAAAAAGCCCCCCCCCCTTTTCTACAACCTCTTTAAATTTAAGACCACATTATTGTGGTACTGTTCGGGTGTATTTTTGAAGACATGTTAAGTGCAATTTGAAATAAGAAATATAAAATATGATAAAAATACATTTTTGTGTTTATTTCATTTCTATTCAAGACACTTTGATAAGAATGACTATATATTTAATATAGGCGGATACAGTGTACTGTATCTATGTTTACAATTTTGGTTGGTGGTGTGCCTCGGGATTTTTTTCAATGAAAACACTGTGCCTTGGCTCAAAAAAGGTTGAAAAACACTGCCCTAGCGGACAAAGGTGGTACTGCATCCCTAGCGGCCGAAAGTGGTACTGCACCATTTTTTGCCAAAATGAAAAACGGTCATATCTGAGCCAAAAATTGGTCTAAAAATATGGGGGGAAAATCCATAAACAAGTCTCACCTCTCTATAAGTCACAGGGGATGCAAATTAGGCAAAAAGGTGTGACTTATAGACCGGAAAATACGGTAATCACCTGCAGCTTAAAATCTGCAGAATACAACCTTCTCTTGGGCGGTATTTTCTCTCTTTGTTCTCTCTCTTGCTGTTGTTCGCTGTTGTTCGCTGTTGATGTTGTCTTCTCTGTTCTCCTACTCACACTCACGTATTTGGCACGAGGTGATGGGATTTTGGTGGCTCTGAATACACAAATAATTGGAAACGCCTACAGGTACGCCTGTAGCTGTCAACAGCCTAGAGGGCACTTTAGCGCTAATAGCGGCTGAAACTGGTACTGCCTGCGCCCCTAGCGGCCAAAAGTGGTACTGCCTGCGGCAGAAAGTGGTACTGCCGGCACCCCTAGCGGTCGAAAGTGGTACTGCACTATTTTTTGCCAAAATAAAAAATGGTCATATCTCAGCCAAATATTGGTCTAAAAATATGGGGAAAAAATCCATAAATATGTCGCTTCGCCCTATAAAATGCAGGGCATGCAAATTAGGCAAAAAGGTGCGAGTTATACACGGGAAAATATGGTATATATTACTGTATTATAAAACAAACCTCTAATTATGCATCATTCACCACCAAAACTTTATACTATAATTTGTTATAAATAAGCAAAATCAGTTGTTTGTATTGGTAACAATTACAAGTTGTTAGTTTACTTTCAGACATTGACGAGTACAATTGAGGCAATTTGTCTCACAATGGCTATGGATGGAAATAAATTCAAACTTAGTTCATGTGAACACTACATGCTCTCGTCAATATTTAATTTATTTTTGTGCATTACTGATAAAACAGCTTGACAAATCTCAGGAAAAATCATGTAATATTGGATCATTTTCCTCAATAAATGACCAAGCATAATATTTTGTCTCATTTGTTTAACTGGGTTCTCTTTATCTACTTTTACGACTTGTGTGAAAATGTGATTATGTTTTAGGTCGTTTTTATGCAGAAATTTATAAAGTTTTAAGGCTTCACAAACTTTCAAGCATCGCTGTATGGGTGAATTTAAAGTTATAATTGTGCCTGATGTTCACGTTTTCTGTAGTCCCTACAGATGTTCAGCAGATGGTTCTGATTAAAGAAGCTCCTGAAGTACAGATGCTTGGGGTGGATCAACAGGCTCCAGAGACCCTCAACATAAAGGAGGAAGATGAGGAACTGTGGACCAGTCAAGAGGGAGAGCAGTTTTATGTGAAAACAGAGACTGATGACCCCGGGTTTGCATTCACTGCTGTTCCTTTGAAGAGTGAGGAAGATGAAGAGAAACGTCTATTTTTACAGCTTCATCAGCACCAAGTAAAAGAGGAAGATCTTCCAACCAGCAGTTCAGCTGACCAGATGAAAGCATCAACTGGTGGAGAGGACTGTGGAGGAGCAGAGACTACCAGGAACCCAGATCTAAATACTTATGGAGATGATTGCAGCTCTTCAGAGACTGAAGTCAGTGAGGATGATGAAGGTGATGATGTGAATGACTCTGACTCTCAGCTAAAAGACTTATCAGACTCTGGGTCAGAACCTGAAGACGGTGACAAAGACTGGAAGAAGAGCAGAGCTCCTGAGTCAGGCGTAAACACTGTCAACAAATCTTGCAGCTTCACTGAGCATGGGAAACAATTTCACAAGACAAGTCAGTCAGTGATGTCTTCAAGTTGTTTGGTTGTCAAGGAATGTGTTGAAGTGAAGAAAACTGGAGGCTCAGTCGAGAAAAGACAGTCAAGACAGACCTCATTTAGTTGTAAAGACTGTGGAAAAAGATTTAACAGAAAGGGTAATCTAAACAGACACATGATAGTTCACACAGGACAGAAAGCATTTGTTTGTGATCTTTGTGAACAAAGGTTTGGACAGAAGTTAACTTTAAACACACACATGATAGTTCACACAGGACAAAAAGCATTTGTTTGTGATCTTTGTGGACAAAGGTCTGGATGTAAGTCAGATTTAAACAAACACATGATAGTTCACACAGGACAGAAAGCATTTGCTTGTGATCTTTGTGGACACAGGTTTGGATGTAAGTCAGATTTAAACAAACACATGATAGTTCACACAGGACAGAAAGCATTTGTTTGTGATCTTTGTGGACAAAGGTTTGGACGGAAGTCACATTTAAACACACACATGATAGTTCACACAGGACAGAAAGCATTTGTTTGTGATCTTTGTGGACAAAGGTTTGGACAGAAGTCAGATTTAAACACACACATGATAGTTCACACAGGACAGAAAGCATTTGTTTGTGATCTTTGTGGACAAAGGTTTGGACAGAAGTCAGATTTAAACAGACACATGATAGTTCACACAGGACAGAAAGCATTTGTTTGTGATCTTTGTGGACAAAGGTTTGGACAGAAGTCAACTTTAAACACACACATTATAGTTCACACAGGACAGAAAGCATTTGTTTGTGATCTTTGTGGACACAGGTTTGGATGTAAGTCAGGTTTAAACAAACACATGATAGTTCACACAGGACATAAAGCATTTGTTTGTGATCTTTGTGGACAAAGGTTTGGACGGAAGTCACAATTAAACACACACATGATCGTTCACACAGGACAGAAAGCATTTGTTTGTGATCTTTGTGGACACAGGTTTGGATGTAAGTCAGGTTTAAACAAACACATGATAGTTCACACAGGACAGAAAGCATTTGTTTGTGATCTTTGTGGACACAGGTTTGGATGTAAGTCAGGTTTAAACACACACATGATAGTTCACACAGGACAGAAAGCATTTGTTTGTGATCTTTGTGGACAAAGGTTTGGACAGAAGTCACATTTAAACACACACATGGTAGTTCACACAGGACAGAAAGCATTTGTTTGTGATCTTTGTGGACAAAGGTTTGGACAGAAGTCAACTTTAAACAAACACATGGGGATCCACATCAGAGAAAAGCAGTTTAACTGAATACAGTATTAACCTTTTGTTTTGTCTTTTTTTAATCTCATATAAAATAACGCATTCCTTTCAGTAATGTTTTTTTTTGTACCTTTATTACCAAACGTTTGATTTTCATGTTTTTTTTAACGCAAATTTAATCGTTTTTAAAATCTAACACAAAACTACTGTATATAACAAAGTAAGTTTATACAACACATAAATAAAATGAAGGGTAGCAGTAAGAAGAAGAAAAAATCTTATTTTATCTGCCCCCTCTTACAATCATTCAAATCTAACAACAATCATATTTAAGTAACTTAACAACAACAACAAAATTCACCATAATTATCTAACTACAAAGCAACATACATAACAGTATTTCATTTATATTTTTGCATTAGTCCAGTTTTGATCAAGTATTGATTAAATCCGATTGCAATTTCATTGTCATCATGAATTTCAACATTATCCTTTACAAAATGTTGTGAAATACCAGTCTTTGACCTATGATTCATTAAAACGTCATTGATTACTCGTCATGTAGCTTTCATATCACCATTACCTTTTTAAATAAACCACTACGTATAATATTACACTAGGTGGTGCTTTGATTTTTAATATGAGAGCTTGTAAAAATCTAGTTCAACTTACACCAGAAGAGTCTTTCATGGTTAGTCACTGAGGAGTCCCGTCTCAACGGTGGACGACAGGTTCAAACAAGCTACACACAGCTAAATGCACAGCAAACAGTTAAAACGTGCTGCAAACACATGAATAATCCTAACTCCTAAACAAAAAAACAAATGAAACAGAAAAAAATCTTCAATCACAGAAAATAGATGAAGAAACCACAATCAAAAAAAAAAAAAACATTCTGCAAATACCAAAAACACCAAAACAACTGAAAATAAGATGTGCTAAAAACAAACAAACAAACAAAAAACAGAAGTACCGTATTTTCCGTTGTATAGATCGCACCTGTGTATAGGTCGCATTGTACAATTATTATCAATAAATTGGAAAAAATCCAGAAATAGGTCGCACCTACGTCACCGCCGACGTAACGCGCCATCCACCACTGACGTGCCGCGTCACCGCTGAGTCAACCCGGAAATGTGGACCGAATGTTTAACTCTGCTGCAAGGAGCGCACAGCAAGGCTTTAAGAACATTACCACTTTAAAACAATTATTTATAAAAATTATAGCAAATATGTGTCTGAGCTGAACTTTTCCTTAATAAATAAACGTAATTGTGAAATGAGCTGGATTTAAAAATTTGTTTTGCTAGCTACCGGTACATCTGATGAAAACAAAACGAGCACGCGCAGCACCGGAAATGCAGAGAACAAGCCTGCATGAATTGGTACGGTATTTTAATTTTAGCAGGATAAAGACCTAAAAAAATATATTTGTTAGCTGACTTTTTTTAAGACTGTGTCTCAATTTAATTTTTGTTAATAAATGATTACAAATCAGCTTATTTCAGAATGTAAATACCACCAACATCATTAAAATTAAACTACAGAAACTCCTAAAAATATTTGTTGGCTGCCTTTTTTGTAAGACTGTGTCTCAGTTTAATTTTTGTTAATAGGCTATATGCCACGGACTTCCGTTCTAGCATTTCCGCATTTATTGGACAGACGGCGCACTTCCGGTTCACAGGCACAGGATGACGCTCTTCACACAATCTCTGCAGGACTTGCCGACAGTCAATGATGTGTACAGAATTATTTAGACCTTGTCTAAAGCGCCCACATCTAAGAAAGACAAAGGATTTAAGCTTTGTGTCTAACTACATAAATAACTCTGAAGGTAAGTCGGTATTTGTTTTCAGTTCACCAAACTGCCTCATGTAGGCTAACACAGCTAACATAGTTAGCCTTGCTAAATTGTTGAGTAAACGTGTTTTATCTGTATGTTTCTGATTAACACAAATGTTAGTTTCAAACAAGGAGGCAGGAGACATCATAGTTAGGGCTGAGTGTTTCCAGTCCATGAGGAAGAGCCAGAAGCCCCACTGTTTTGAGTCACAGCCACCTGACAGTTCAGTTTCAAACAAGGAGGCAGGAGAAGATTTAGAAACACAAGTTATTTATTTTAATTCAAGTTTGTGTACAAAACTTGAGTTGAAGTTAAATATCAGACAATATAAACTCTTTATATTCAACACATGTCTGCTAGATGGTTTTGTGAATCTCACTGTTTATAGCAGCTCTTAATAAGAGATGTTTTCTTTCACTGTACAGGACACCGTAGTGATGATGAGGAGGAGGGAGCCAGCTGGTCCAGCCTGGATGTTTATGAGCTGAGATCGGATCCAAACACCAAATACAAACAAGTTGTTCCACTGATGCACTGAGGATGAAGGACAGGTGATCCATGTTGAAACCCTCTGTGTGGCCGTTGAACAGAAGAGCTGCTTCTTCATTTACCTTTGTCTGACTGATTACATGTTTTTAAATCTCCAATAGCAGTCGAGGAAGCTGTGACTTAAAGTCAGAAGCTGTAATGCTATAAACTGTTTAAATCTTGTGCCTCCTTAACTTGACTCATAAGTTTTCTACAGTAATGTAACATCATCATCAAATTTGTTTTTAATAAACTGGCTAAAATAAAACTGAACTCTAAGCCTGTCTTAAATCAACATACACATTTTTTTGGGTGATAATAAGAAGACAAAGTCAGAATGTTTTGAACATTTTATTTTCTTACAAGTAGTAAGTAGTGTGACTGTAGTGTCAGGGTACAGTAGTCCTGAAGTCTGCAGGTAGACTTTTACGTATCTGCTCTTCAGGTATCAGGTCCTAATTGAGCAGAGTACTGTCAATAAAAAGTTGCTGTGATGAACCGGCTGACCGTGGACTGATGGACACCGTACCGGTCAGTAAGGTCCCGTTGCTTTGATCCAAGGTCAAGGTCATTTAACAACAGGAAGAACTCATCAACGGGCTGCAGGATATTGGTTGACAGGGTGGTGTGGATAAATAATCAATAAATAACACTGAACAACTGGTAATAACTAATAATTCAATCTCAATGTCACTACTTGTGCAATAACCTGTCACACAACCTGTGTTATGTACACTGTTTGTACACTGCATGTGTAGTATATATATATATATATACCGTATTCGTCGGCCTATAAGTCGCACCGGAGTATAAGTCGCACCAGCCAAATATGCCAAATTAAATTGAAAAATCAACGTATAGGTCGCACCGGCCTATAAGTCGCACCGGCCTATAGGTCGCACCTCACGTGAGCTGGTGTTTTGCCCAAAATGGACTGGCTGCCAAATTGTTTGGAAGGACTTTTGACAAGATTATCACATTAAAACTACAGTATTTTGTTTTATGTGTCTTAATTAATAAATGAACATTATTTTGGACTGGCTGCCAATTTTTTTAGAAGGACTTTTGACAAGATTATCACATTAAAACTAAAGTATTTTGTTTTATGTGTCTTCATTAATAAATGAACATTATTTTGGTATATTTTGTGTCTTTCATCATTTATCTTTAAAGATAAACACATAGAAATATATTTTTATTAGCTGACATCACAGTAAAAAAACGTCTCATTTTAAAATGATGACAGAAACAGATACTGTATTTATTTTATGGCTTTTATTTATTTATTCAAAACCATTGAAGTCTTCATCTTCTGTGTCACTGGCAAAGAGTTCTGCCAGCGACTGATGAATGGGGTTCAGCGCTGCTTCATCTTCCTCACCGGGGCTGTCAGAGTCTTCCCCTCCTCCTCCTCCTCCTCCCCGGCCTCAGCTCCTGCTGCTCCACCTGCTTCAGCTGAAGGCCCAATCTTAGCCTTCTTCAAGATTATCACATAAAAACTACAGTATTTTGTTTGATGTGTCTTAATTAATAAATGAACATTATTTTGGACTGGCTGCCAAATTGTTTGGAAGGACTTTTGACAAGATTATCACATAAAAACTACAGTATTTTGTTTGATGTGTCTTAATTAATAAATGAACATTATTTTGGACTGGCTGCCAACTTTTGACAAGATTATATTATATTTTGTGTCTTTCATCATTTATCTTTAAAGATAAACACATAAAAAAATATTTTTATTAGCTGACATTACAGTAAAAAACGTGTCTCAGTTTAAAATGATGACAGAAACAGATACTGTATTTATTTTATGGCTTTTATTTATTCATTCAAAACCATTGAAGTCTTCATCTTCTGTGTCACTGCACCATTTTTGGACCAGGCAGATGTCAACAGTGTAGGTACTGTAAAGGGTTTCTTAGCGCCCATAGCGGCCGAAACTGGTACTGCACCATTTTTGGAGCTTTTGACCAAAGTCACATTATGACCAAAATGTTGGAAAAATCGACGTATAAGTCGCACCGGCCTATAAGTCGCAGGGCTTAGAAATGTAGGCAAAAGGTGCAAAAAGGTGCGACTTATACGCCGGAGAATACGGTATGTATATATATATAATATATATGTATATATATATATATATATATATATATATATATATATATATATATATGTATATATATATAAACTATGTGCATGTTAGCTTGTACTGTATCACTAGCTTGAAATATTTACAGTAGTTCATTCAAATTCATCCTGCTGCATCGTTATATCCAACCATGTTTACTATCTCTCTTCAGGACTTTGTGAATATTATAATTACTTTTTAACTTTGCATGCTTTTAGTAAAGTTTATTTGATTTTTAGCAAGTCAAATCTGTTCTTCTCATCCTGAGCACTTCATTGTACTGTTAACTCTGTGTTAACCTGTACAGTATATGACAAATAAACACAACTTGAACTTGATGGGGAGTTCTTCTCATCTCATTCTTGGTGAACACCGACCATGGATAGCAGAGCAGCGCAGTCATGGCCCAGAAACATCAGGAGGTCAGATGATGCAAACCTGAAAAAACAAAACAACAAAACTAATAAGTGTTCATATTTACCTTTATAACGTAAAAAACCAAACAGAGAACTCTTTATGAGAGCTATGCTTTAAAATAAATTAATTACATCTCAGGAAATTAAATGTTTCAATGAAGTGAAACAGTTCTGGTTTCATATTAAAGGAAACAGCAGAGAATATTTCAGAGGTGTAACAGCCCTGAAGTTACTAAGAGTTTACTAACGCATTTACAGATTAGAAAACATGTTAAAATCTGAATATTATTTTGAAAGTATGTAGTTACAAACTTTTATTAAATAACTCATCATGACTCCAACATTAAATCTACAAGGGTCTGGAGTCGAGTGATAATCGTGTTTCTTACTGAGCTGCAGCAGCTGTGTTCTCCTCGCTGTCCTCTCTGCTGCTTCTCTCCCAAAGCCCCGGTCATGGAAGTGGAAGGGAGAATTATTCCACTCGAACAATGCAGGTACAGCTCCTTTTTAACCACTGTCTTCTTGTTTCTGATGTTGGCTCTTGAATATTCTGAGGTTTAAAACGCCGGCTACAAAGCCGAGTGTTAGCTTAAAAGGCTAACTCAGTTAGCCACGAACTGTGGCATTAAATGTAAAAAACTAAGCGCTCTATTGTCCCTGCTATTCACTGGACACAACGGCACACAACAAAACTCTCTTGTTGTACCAGTAGCTCGCAGATAATTTACCTTTTGTGTCTTTTACATGGTCTAGTTCTAGAAGCTACCACTAACAACAACTGCAGTGGATATGAACCGGAAGTGCAGGTTACGTCCCACATTTTAACGGAAGTACGTCACCACTACCCGTGGCATATAGCCTATCAATGATTACAAATCAGCTTATTTCAGCACATAAATAACCAAGTTGGTGAGCTGCCCAGAGTTGCAGCTGAAGGTGAGCTGTCCAGATTTGCAGCTGAAGGTGAGCTGCTCAGAGTTGCAGCTGAAGGTGAGCTGCTCAGAGTTGCAGCTGAAAGTGGGCTGCCCAGAGTTGCAGCTGAAGGTGAGCTGTCCAGATTTGCAGCTGAAGGTGAGCTGCCCAGAGTTGCAGCTGAAGGTGAGCTGTCCAGATTTGCAGCTGAAGGTGATCTGCCCAGAGTTGCAGCTGAAGGTGATCTGCTCAGAGTTGCAGCTGAAGGTGATCTGCTCAGAGTTGCAGCTGAAGGTGATCTGCTCAGAGTTGCAGTTGCTGTGGAAACCAGTGCAGGAGAGCTGGGAGCTGCAGCTGCTGGAGGTGCAGCTGACTGTTCAGAAATGCACTTTGACAGTTACCGGTACACCCACACACCGTAAATAAAGCAGCTTTGAAATTACTACCTGTACACCTGCACACAAAGATGACAGAAACTGATTTTTTTTTTTGTGGTTTTTATTTACAATATTTACAAATCTATTCTACAAATCATTCAAACCCCAGAAACTCCTCGTCCTCAGTGTCACTCTGAAAGAGTTCAGCCAGTGATGGAGGCAGCCTGCCACTGGTCAGAGGTGGTACTGCACTGTGCCCCTAGGGGCCAAAAGTGGTACTGCACCATTTTCTGCCAAAGTGAAAAACGGTAATAACTGAGCCAAAAAATGGTCTAAAAATATGGGAAAAAAATCCATAAATAGGTCGCACTGGTATATAGGTCGCAGGCCTTGAAAAAAAAACATAAAAAGATGTGACCTATACACCGGAAAATACGGTACACAGACCACTAGGGGGGCTTGTCCACCAAGTCACATTGGATCAGACCCCCTGTAAATACATTTTAGCTGAGCTGCCACTTTCTAAAGTCATAATACTTTCATATAGTATTGTAGGATTTTATGTACTGTCAGTTTACTGACTGTACCATATTCCAAATGGAAGTTTTAGCAGATTTTATCTGACCCAAATTCTTCGCATTTAATTTTAACGAGTTCTCTCTTCTTTGGATTTAAACAGATTAAATGTGACCAGACAAGATGTAACTCACGAGAAACGTTAACTTATGTTGATTCACCAGGAGATGAACCTTTTATTGAAAGAATCATAAAAGTACATCAAACATTTGTATCGAAATTAGCTCTGATTTAGATTTCTTATAAACTACTGTAGACAAGATTCAAATTGAAACAACAGACAAGTTAAAGCTCCCCTGACATCATCTTTGAACTTTCCATAAAATGGCACAACATATATATATTTTAACATTGAACTATGATAGTTTTTGCTAAAACAACATTAAATGAATGAAAATTCCTCTCAAAAATAGTTTAAAATTAGCACCGTTTTTTTACACGGTAAATCCGGATTTTTCCGGTCACGTGACTGTGACGTCACGTCCAGATGCCTGCTCCAACGCGCATTGAAAAACAATGGTGGAGAATGCAGACGCATCAGACGAATTTAGCAATTTAAAACTTGATATTGTAGCGATTTGTCTTCCGTTCGTGAAGCAGAAGTTATTTTGAGTGATCAACAAGAAACAGCAGGGTTTTATTTTCTTCCTGCTGCTCCGTTTTTATGGTTTCACTTTCACGTTCAGGAAGTGAGCATGTCTGAGTTCTGCAGCAGCAACGCTGATCGGGATAATCTTTTACAGAGCACTGAAACGGTAATACATTAATTAATTTATCTAATAATCATTCAACATTAATTTATAGTCTAAAAACATGAGTCCTTTTTAAATTATCTGGTTTATTTTAGAAGTTTATTCAAACATACGTTCTGAAAAACACCATTCATATTTCCACTGTTGTACTTTGCATGTTTACATGTTCACTATATATAAATATATATAAAAACAGTAGTTTATACGTCAATCATTACATTTAAAAAGAAATTTATATCAAATACTGTCAAAATA
>JBBPBX010059556.1:0-19304 GCA_038048925.1 Garcialebias charrua
TGACGCACAGGTGATAGAAGGAGAGGAGCTGCAAGAGGCAGGAGGAGAGGACACAGGTCTGTCCATGAGGTCAGGTGCAACAGGTGTTGTCTGTTGAAAGAGACACAAACATGAACATGTGAAGTTAAAGCAGGGTCATGACCTGCAATAAAAACATAAAACACAGACAGAAAACAAGTTCAACTCACTGTTAGGCACAAGGTGTTGACGCACAGGTGATAGAAGGAGAGGAGCTGCAAGAGGCAGGAGTAGAGGACACAGGTCTGTCCATGAGGTCAGGTGTAGCAGGTGTTGTCTGTTGAAAGAGACACAAACAATTAACATGTGAAGTTAAAGGTTCACTGTGTAATTTCTGCAGGACGCTGGGACTTAGAAAAATTTTCATCATGTAAAAGCATTCTGCTCCCTCCCCCTCAGAGCCATATATGACTCTGAGGAGGAGCCACAGTCCGTTCTCTGTTGAACTTGAGTTCTGCAGCTCCGCCGCCTGCTGTGTGTCCGCTCGGAGCACTTCAATATTCTGTGATTATATGTTAATAAAACGTTTTAAAAATATAATAAAACCATGGAGCACTTGTCCAACAACACAAAAACCAGCAGAAATCAGCAGAGGTTCACGAAGCAACGTTGGACATGATTTAATTCGCTCGTGACTTCCTCATGTCTGTCAGTCGATGTCTGGTATGTCTGGAATGTTCCGCCCCCACTACATGTCCTGTGGCAGACGCTGCGAAGTTCTGTGATTATATGTTAATACAACGTTCTAAAATATATAATAAAACCATGAATCACTCGTCCAACAACACAAAAACACCCTGAAATCAGCAGAGCTTCACCAGCCACTTTGGACATGATTTAATTCGCTCGTGAGTCGTGACAAATCAATTTCCTCATTCCTGTGAGTGAAGGATGAAGCAATCACTTGACTTTTGGCAAAAAAACAAAATAAAAGTCCAGCTCTGGGACGAAGAAGGGATATTTAATACATTTGTGTCACATACAAATCAGTCCTGCATCGCTTTGCAATCCTTTGAATGAGAATGTGCGCGGCGCTGAGGCTGGGACAGGCGGGGGCGTGACAAACAACTCTGTTTTTGTTGGCTGGTCATTGTCCGGGTCACTCTGTGTTTTTAGTGTGGCCGTGGCGTAGTGGTAATGGCAGTCGTCTCCCGATCGGAAAGTTGGCGGTTCGACTCCCGGGACCCGCACCATGTGTCGTTGTGTCCTTGGGCAAGACACTTAACCCTGAGTTGCTCCCGGTAGGACTGGAAAGCACCTTGCATGGTAGTCTGCCGCCACCGGTTTATGAATGTGTGTAGCATTCAATAAATGTGTAGCACTTTGAGATTTTCAGTAATGAAAAGTGCGTTATAAATTGAATTAATTATTATTATTATTATTTAGTGTTTTTATAAATGCTGATAGAGAAGCAAGGGGACTATAGTTTTTTTCAGAGATTACTTTGTCTAACATCAGTCTGTCAGTAGATAGTGACAGAGTGAAGAAATATGTTAAAAATATATTGTTTGAAAAGTTAGACTACATTACAAAGTTACATAGTGCAGCTTTAAAGGGACTGTGTTACATGTTCATGAATCTGAATCTATCCTATAAAAAGGAGTATGAAAAAGCCTTCAGGTTGGAAGAGGATAAATTTAAAATACCAAGGTGGTGTAAGGAGAAGTCCAAGTTGGTGTGGCAACGTGAGGAGAGGCCCAAGGTGGTGTGAAGAGAGACCTGCAGTGGCGTAGCTGGAGCCAGAGGTGGTGTGAGGAGAGTCACGAAGTGGTTTTAGGAGAAAGCTGTGGCGTGAAGGGAGGCCAGAGGTGGCATGAGGAGAGACTTGTAGCGGAGTGAGGGGAGGTCTGAGGTGGTGTAAGGAGAGACTTGTAGCGGAGTGAGGGGAGGCCTGAGGTGGTGTAAGGAGAGGCACAAAGTGGTTTTAGGAGAAAGCTGTGGCGTGAAGGGAGGCCAGAGGTGGCATGAGGAGAGACTTGTAGCGGAGTGAGGGGAGGTCTGAGGTGGTGTAAGGAGAGACTTGTAGCGGAGTGAGGGGAGGTCTGAGGTGGTGTAAGGAGAGACTTGTAGCGGAGTGAGGGGAGGTCTGAGGTGGTGTAAGGAGAGACTTGTAGCGGAGTGAGGGGAGGTCTGAGGTGGCATGAGGAGAGACTTGTAGCGGAGTGAGGGGAGGTCTGAGGTGGTGTAAGGAGAGACTTGTAGCGGAGTGAGGGGAGGTCTGAGGTGGTGTAAGGAGAGACTTGTAGCGGAGTGAGGGGAGGTCTGAGGTGGTGTAAGGAGAGACTTGTAGCGGAGTGAGGGGAGGTCTGAGGTGGTGTAAGGAGAGACTTGTAGCGGAGTGAGGGGAGGCCTGAGGTGGTGTAAGGAGAGGCACAAAGTGGTTTTAGGAGAAAGCTGTGGCGTGAAGGGAGGCCAGAGGTGGCATGAGGAGAGACTTGTAGCGGAGTGAGGGGAGGTCTGAGGTGGTGTAAGGAGAAGCCAAAGGTGGTGAAGAGAGGCCCAATGTGGTGTGAGTAGAGGCAAACGGAGTTGCTGCAGATGTCGAGGCCCAAGTTGAAGTAACCACGCCAAATGAGATAAGTGAGACCAGTGACGGGACCTGCCAGCTTGGACGATGTTAATCCGGGATTGTGCGAGTCATGCCGAGCAGGCTTGGGAAGGGAGGAGGATACTGTAGCAATGAAAAACATGGAGGAGATGAAAAAAATATCAGATTATTTTCTTTTTCATCTGAGTTAATATTCTTTAACGTGTGGGTGTTGTGATATTTTCCTCGCAAAACACAACTAAGAAATAAAAAAAGTCAGTGATTATATAGAGTAAAAAAAATACAAAATCTGATCCACCAGCTGAAGCCCACAAAGATGAGTGATGCTCTCAACACTGACCCATTAAGGAGCAGAAACTGGTGTCATGATGCCTCTGGTTATGCCATTTTTAGCTAATGGTAAATGGAGCTTATTTATATAGCACTTTCCAGCCCCCTGTGAGGAGCCCCAAAGCGCTTTACAATACCAGCCATCCACCCATTCATTCAGACATTCATACACCGGCAGTGGTAGCCTGCCTTGCAAGGCGCCATCCAGACCTACCGGGAGCAACTCGGGGTTAAGTGTCGTTTCCAGGGACACAACGACAAATGGTGGGCGGATGCGGGATTCGAACCTCCAACCTTCCGATCAGGGGTCGACTGCCATTACCACTACACCACGGCCACCCCATAATACAACTTGATAAATCATTTCCTGGCTTGCAGTGATAATAAATGACTTATCTGGTCACATTAAATAACTACTTTTAACCAAAATAAACTTTATTAAAATAGCCCCACTGCATCTAAATTCATGCGTGTATAAAACTGAAATAATTCCTGCTCAAAGAGTTCATTTTGCCTTGGACAAGAGAATTAAGCCTTGACTGATTGCTTGTTTGTTATTGTTGTTGATTTTTAGTTTGATTATTTTTGTAATAAAACTTAAAAGACAACTTTATTCGGATGATTATTCATTTGTTCTGGTATAGAACTCCCTGTAATAACATATTCACCCTTTACTAATCAGAATCAGTCACTGAAGTACTTTGTAGAATTAAAATATATTGATTAAGTTGTTGTTGGTCAGTAAACTGACCAGTGGGTGCCAAACTTTAATGAATGAAAACATAAATAAAACAAATGTAGTGGGGCTGAGATGGAAAAGGTGTCATCCTTCTTCCTCCATCTCACCCTTCGTTATGGCTACAAGCTTCTACATCGTGAACCCCTAGTCTAAAATCACTGTGAAAACAAAGCACTGTAATACCATTTGGTTATGTGCTGCTGATCTCATGCTGCTGATCTATTTCATGTTGCTGTGTTCACTCGTCATCATCTGCTCACACAGACTCATGTTCGTGCTGCTATTGTTTGGCGCATTGTTTTGTACTAGTAGTGCTTAGTGTATTTTTAGTTTAGTGTATTTCTTATTTCATGTCTCGGATCTTTTTTACTGTTTTTCTTTAAAATTTGTATTTTTTTTGGGATGTAACTGGGACCCTGTCCAGTTTCATTCCACCTTATGTACCACATGTGATATGAATGACACACATTGACCTTGAGAACTGAAAGAACAAATTATGCTTCATAGCATCCTCAGTAAAATGCTTAGCCCCCCTTAGCACCTGCAGAAAAATATCTCTGGAGCTGCCACTGGTACAGAATACTTATATTAGCTACTTACTTATAAAGCAAATACTGTATGGCTCACCTTGTGTATCAATAATGGTTGGGTCCAGGGTCCAGGCCTGAGGGAAGAGAGGTGATGTTAACTCAATGTTCTTCTTACAAACATTAATCACTTCACAATTATATTTTTTTTGTAAAAGGCAGCCGATGGAGTTTAGTTTTTTAAGAGCTGAACTTTTTGACTGAAGTGTTGACGTGATTGATGTCTCATAGCGATGCTCAGTAACTTTAAAGCTTGCGCATAAATAACATTCAGACTTAGATCCAGATCTTTAAAAACTCATACAGTTATTGTTATTGCTCTGGACCGATCTGAATCACCTGATGAAGTAGTTTTAATTATGCTGCTGTTGTTGTAGCGCAGTTTCAGTAACAGCTGCTTTTCTTCGTTCACGTTCGGGTGACGTCGTTTCCAGCGCGTTCACGTTAGACGTGTTGCTGCAGATCCAGTCTTGTAAAACAACGTCCACACAGCTTTGGATGTGCGCTCGTCAAAAAAGCCATTACGTTTCCAAACAGGAGACAGTACACGACATGCTAACGGCTAAATGCTGCATGTGCTTCGCGTGCTACGCGATAATAGCTCCGTGCTGAAACGCGGCCAGGAAATTTAGTTCCGCGGTGCATATATTCTCCCGTTAATAACGTTCAATGAATGAAAAAATAACCGAAACGGTACGCAGATGGACCGAACCGAACGTGCTGTACTGAAACGGTTCGGTACACCCACTTGTACCGTTACATGCCTACAACACAGTATCATATTTTCTTACCGGACAACGCAGTCAGCCCTGGACAGGACCAGTGTGACTAGGACCTAGCCTAGCATAGTAGCAGTAACGTAGCACTCTGCGCTCACACCGCGGGACTATTAACAATATATATAACTAGAAAACTAACTTGTGCGTTTAATTATACTTAAAAAGGGAACCCTGTTCATTTTAAAAGATAACTGCCATAATAAATAACTTACTCTGAACGTCGTCCTCAGATGATGCGGGAGAAAAATGGCTGCCGGTTGCATGTGCGCTCGGCTCTGTGAAAATGTACGTCATGACGTCAGACGCAGGATGGCACAGCCGCAAGAAACTAACTGTTTCACTTGGACTCACAGTGAAATATTTACTTCTGATAAATATGAAGGACTTCTAAGTTAATTGAGCCCATGAAAGTACATTGTTTTAACTAAATCAAAAGAATTAGGTCAGATCAATGTTAATTAATCGACAACAAGAACTACAGCCCAAATACACTTCTTAGAGTGTATATTAGAGTAAACAACTCTCTGCACACACACACTGCTGACATGGAAATATTGTTGTGCAGCTGAAAACCATTCAAATGAATTATTGTTCATCACAACGGACACGTCCACAGAGAGCTAATGCATGTGAGCGGCCCTGGACAATGCTGGAGAGTGGGAGTTGTTGAAGCTGAGTCCTGGACAGCTTGAGGTGAAACTGACCCCCTGTGGTCTCAACCACATGAATCATAGCTCAGAGGGAACAGTTCTTTGCATCGGTCACATCTGTCTGCTTTCAAGGCTAAATCTGCTTTTCAGACATATTTGTTCCCTCCTGGGCTTCACAAAAGGTGTTGCTGCTTTCAAACCAGTAAATGTTACACCAGAGATTCATCTGAAAACATTTACCTTTGTTTGTTTGCCTTTGTAACCTGGTTGTATTTCTCCTTTGTTATAATTACACAAAATGTCTTTTTGTATTGTTGTATTATTGTATAATGTTTATTACCTGACTGAAACACCACTATCATTATTTTAGCCATGTTTCTTTAAGATCGGAAGCCCCTCCTTTTTATTTCTTCTTCTGTGGTTTTGTCTTTAAATTGTTTGCGCCCCTTAGACTCTCCCCTTTTGTCACGCTGTCCTGTGGGAGAGGACTTGGAGTGGGCAGCTTCTAACACGGTGGTTTTGTGTGTTTCATGTCTGTCAGAATAAACCAAGTCATCCTGTTAAGCCAAACCGTGTCACGGACTGATCAATTCATAAACCAGCACAACGCAGAAAGGATCCGGTTACACTTGGTGCCGTTTGACCCGCTGCAACGTTGAATCTCCGCTGCTGCTCAGAGCTGTGCACCTGCGACGCTGCTGCGCTCTTCCCGCCTTTGAAGTCTGGCCCGGCCTGGTTCGCTGCCTGTGCGCCTTTGCCCTGTGCTTTGACTGGCAGGCTTGCTGTATCCTGACAACAGTTACTGTTTCGGTTGCTCTGTTTTGTGCGCCTCGTTTCAGACGTGGGAGGCAGGGAAATAGGTGAAAAAAACAGCATCTTTTTACTTTTATAAAAGTTTTTTTTTACTTTGTCTGTAGGAAAGACTGATCCTCTTTTTATTTTTTTTTATTTTTTTGCCTACTGATACATGTGAGCTCTTGTGACTAATTTGGTTTTAGACTGTTTGGGAACCTGTAGTCTCACTTTATTTTTGATATCTCTTTTTTTATGCATTTTTCTTTTTAGTGGTTTTTATCTGTTACTGTTTGTTGAAATGTCTGACACTGAGGTACCTTTTAAGGGTGATGAAGTGGACCGGAGGGTCACTTTTAGTTTGGGGAGGGGCCAACATTACATGTCATTTGGAAGGGGTAGGTCCATGCCTTCTAGTGCATATGAATGTCCTGTTGATAAGTCTGAGTTGAACCCCCTACCTGTCCCTGCTGCTGCTTCTACACTCATTGGTAATGCAAGGTCTGACCTCAGCCAACTTGTTTCTACTGAGGCTCTCAGTGGGGTGATTGCTGATTTAGCTAAGCAGATTGGGGATGCCATTACGATAAACCTGAGTGGCCTAAACCCACAAAATCAGTCTCAGGTTGCTGACAGCCAACCCAGCATCCCGACCGATCAGTCACAAATGAGGGTTGTTGTTCAGTCTGATATCAGGGCACCACCATATTTCAAAGGTGACCACACTGACACTTTCTCCATCCAGGAATGGGAGGGTTTGATGAGATGTTATCTGTCAAGAATAAAATGTGTGAACCCTGTAGAAATGTGTGAAATCATCACATCCAGACTTACTGGGAAAGCCAGAGATGTGGTTCAGGTGTCGCTCCGCTGCCAGCCTCAGTCATGTAGTGACAAGTTAGTTTCTACTGTTTTTGATATTCTGAAACGCAACTTTGGTGAGCTGATCTTCTCCAATTTGCCAATGAGAGACTTTTATAACATCCTGCCTGCTGATGGAGAGACAGCCATGGACTACTGGATCAGACTGAACAAGTCTATTGAAGCAGCTGATGAGTGTTTGCGTAGAAGGGGGAAGCAGGTGGAGGATCCAGGAGCTGAAGTTGTTACAATGTTCATCAACCACTGTCCTGATCCTGGTCTAGCTCTTTCCTTCCAGCTGAAACCCGTTGAGGAGTGGACTGCTGCTGAGGTCCAGGGTCGCCTTGATAACCATGTTGTGAGTCTTAGGAGACCGATGGTTACTACGAACAGGGCTGTTGGTTCGTCTACAGGCCCTGTTGTTCTCTCCTGTCTCCCTCAGCTTGGTGCTCAATCACCCACTGCTGCATTGCCAGCCGATGCGACACCATTTGCTGTCCATCTTCCCCAGGCTGCTTTAGCATGTGATCGTTCTTTAGCTTCAGTTCCCTTGTATCAGCAGCCACAGCAGCATGTTGCTCCACAATCCACACCCTTTCAGACTGCAGGTCCATCCAAGCTAACTTTTTCCTCTAGTTCAGGAGTCGAACCGCCTCATCAGATGGCAGAGATGTTTGATAAAGTTCTGTCTTTGTGTGCAGCTTCTCTTGCTACAAAACAACATGGTCAACATATGGGGAGTTACACACGCGGTTCTAAACGTCCTCAACAAGCTCCATGCAGAGTTTGTTGCTCTGAGGAGCATACAACACACTCGCACTGCAGACTGTTCAGACTGTGTCTCAACTGCTTCAGCTCAGGACACATTAAAAGGAATTGTCCTCAGCCTGCCCATCACGCACCACAGCCATCCTCCCAGTACCCTAATTTAAACTAGAGAGCCTGTGCGATGAGAGGGGCAGCATGGGCAGTATGGATAATACCCTCACAAATACACTAGATGCACACTCTGTTTATACCGAATGTTGTAACGCTTCACCTGAAGACAGTGAAGTGGTTTTCTTGGGGTCACAGAGAGTTCAGAGGGCTAGTGATTTGTTTTATGCCTCAGTTTCAGTGAGTGAACGATCTACACTGAGGGGTATGTTGGACTCTGGGAGTATGTCATGCACATTGAGCGTGGAGGCAGAGAACAAGCTAAGAGCCGCGGGTGTTGATTTGATCCCTCTTGCAGTCCCAGCGAATGTGGTGCTCGTTGGGTGTGGTGGCCTTCTCACGCAGCCTCGATGCATCTATGAGTTGAACATTGAGATCTATGGTTTCAAATTTACAGTACCAACATTTTTGATACCTGGCCAACATGATGAATTCATCATTGGTAGCAATGTGCTCCGGCCCCTTATTAAAAAAATGAAAACTGATCCGGGGTACTGGGAACTCATTACATCAAACACTGCAAACCCAGAGTGTGAAGAGTTTTTGCAGCTGCTGAGTTGTGTTTCTCGGTGGTCAAACTCTACTTTACCTGACAAGATTGGAACAGTCAGGCTCAGACAGGCTGTCACCCTCCTTCCTCATCGGGAGTATGTGGTCTGGGGAAAGCTTCCATCCACTGCACCCCTGTCGTTAGGGGGCACTGTGATCGTGGAGCCGTCATCTGCTCGTTCCACCCCAAAAAACATTTTGGTGGGTCGTGTAGTAACACCCATGTGGGGGGACCATTGGGTCCCTATGAAGGTTCTCAATCCTACAAACAAACCTCTGGTACTGCGCCGCAATGCTAAAATTGCTGATGTCTTCCCATGTGTTGCTGTGGAGGACTTTGCGTTCAGTCAGGGGAGATCTGAAGTGCACTGCAATCATTCTGCAGTTGCAACAAGCTCATCACATCACAGTACTGATCCAGTGCAGATGCTGAGAGACTGTGGTCTACATGACATCGACATAGAGAGCTGTGAGGTATCAGGCGAGTCTAAAAGAAGGCTGGCTGAACTTGTGGTTTCTTACCAGGATGTGTTCTCCAGGGGAAAACTGGATTGCGGTGAGGCTAGAGATTTTGTCCATCGCATTCACTTGACTGATGAGAAACCATTTCGTTTGCCTTATCGACGCATCCCACCAGCACATTACCAGCAGTTGAGGGAGGTCTTGTCTGAGATGGAGATGAAGGGCATCATAAGGAAGTCTATTAGTGAATATGCTTCCCCGCTTGTTATGGTGTGGAAAAAGTCTGGGGACATGAGGATATGCACTGACTTCCGCTGGCTTAATGCTAAGACCGTTAAGGATGCCCATCCATTACCCCATCAGTCTGACTGCCTTGCTGCTCTTGGTGGGAATGCTCTTTTCAGCACCATGGACTTGACCTCTGGATTCTACAACATCCCCCTCCATGAGTCCGACAAACATTATACAGCTTTTACCACGCCGCTTGGACTTTATGAGTACAATCGGCTCCCACAAGGTCTATGTAACAGCCCAGCTTCCTTCATGAGAATGATGCTTAACGTTTTTGGTGACTTGAACTTTTCCAGCCTCCTCTGTTATCTGGACGACCTGTTGGTGTTTGCACCTTCTGAGGAGGAATCGTTAAAGAGGCTGGAGGTTGTTTTCTGCCGTCTGAGAGCGAACAACTTGAAGCTGTCCCAGAAAAAGTGTCACTTTCTCAGGAGGTCTGTGAGGTTTTTGGGCCATGTTGTGGAGGCTGGTGGTGTTTCTGTTGATCAGGAGAAGGTAAAAGTCATCTCTAGTTTTGACAAAAAGGACCTCATGAAGGAGGATGGCTGTACTCCATGCCAGAAGAAGGTGAGGTCGTTCTTGGGCATGGTGCTATTCTATCAGCACTTTATTCCAGCTTGTTCCCGCATTGCAAAGCCACTTTACGCGCTCACCGCAGGTCAGAAACGTAGAGTGAAGGGCAAAGGACACGGGAAAGCTGGAACTTTTCGTGTCCTGACTCCCCAGGACTGGACTCCAGCTTGTGAGAAAGCGTTTGGAGACCTTAAAGCTGCACTCCTTGATTGTGTGGTGCTAGCACATCCTGATTTTGAGAGGCCATTTATTCTCTCAACTGATGCTTCATTGGATGGGCTCGGTGCTGTTTTGTCACAGGTCCCGGCTGATGGAGAGATCGCTAGACCTGTTGCTTTTGCCAGCAAGTCTCTAAGCCGCAGTCAGGCCAACTATCCTGCACACAGGCTTGAGTTCCTGGCCTTAAAATGGGCTGTGTGTGATAAGTTCAGCCACTGGCTGAAGGGTCACAGGTTTACTGTGTGGACGGATAATAATCCCCTCACATATATCCTGACCAAGCCCAAACTGGATGCCTGTGAACAACGCTGGGTCTCTAAGCTTGCCCCGTACAACTTTGAGATCAGGTATGTTCCAGGGAGACAGAATGTGGTGGCGGATGCCTTGAGCAGAGCTCCTTTTGTGAAGCCCTTGGCTGATCGCCTTCTGTCAGAGCCTTGTCAGGAACTTTTGGAGCAAGTCTGTGAGCTTCCTGATCATGCTGTGCAGGATGCTTTCCGTTTGACCTGCCAGCTTCAATCAGTGGACAGCTCTTCTTCCGTTATAACTGACACATCCATGACCTGTGACGAGGTTTCCTCTCTTTTGTCATCTGTCTGCAGTGGGGATACCGGTCAGACTCAGCATGCAGCATCTTTAGCTGACCATCTGGACATGATAATCCCACACACAATCAATCAATCAATCAATCACCTTTATTTAACCAGGTAGAGCCCATTGAGATCGAGATCTCTTTTACAAGGGTGACCTGGTCAAGTGGTCAGCAGCACACGTCACATTGGCAATAGGCATTTGCACTTATCAAAAAGAAAATAAAGAAAACTACAATCACAGTAAACAGATGTTGACAGTTCAAAACCAACAGGATATGACAGATTTCTATATACATTATATACAAAACAAGCAGACAAAAAAAACCAACAATGACATGTATATTGGATAAGTAGTGGTTAGAAACATCTGCAATGGTCAAGTTTCTTGATGACATTTTCTACTACGGTTGACATAAAGGATCCAGGAGAGATGAATGTTGATAGTTTCAGATCTTTCTGTAAGTTGTTCCAGGCTGAGGGGACGGCGAAGCTGAACGCTCTTTTTCCTAGTTCAGTTCTGACAGGAGGAACTGACAGGAGGACTAAATCGTTAGAGCGCAGGGAGTAATGACTGTGTGATGTTTGTATTAAGGAGGTGAGGTATGACGGGACCAGGTTTAGGAGGGTCTTGTAGATGAAGGATATCCAGTGAGTGTATCTGCGAGTGCTGAGAGATGACCAGCCAGATTTTACGTAAAGCTCACAGTGATGAGTGCGATAACTGGAGTCAGTAATGAACCGAAGGGCACCGTGGTAAATGGAGTCTAAGGACTGTAGGTATTTTGATGCAGCACTCATGTACAGCACGTCACCATAATCTAGTATTGGCATGAATGTTGCAGCTACTAATGTTCTCCTGGCTTTGCATGAGAAGCAGGATTTGTTTCTGAAGAAGAAACCTAGCTTCAGTTTGAGTTTAGTGGCCATTTTGGAGATGTGGGTTTTAAAAGACAGTTCAGTGTCAATGTTGAAACCTAGATATTTGTAGGTGGAGACCATTTCTATTTGTTTTCCCTCTTGGGTTCCAATTTGAGGTGGGTTCTCTGGTTGCAGCTTTCTGTTGGCAAGAACCATGAACTTGCTTTTGTCGGCATTTAGGACCAGTCTAAGTTTTTGCAGCCGTGACTGAATAATATTAAAAGCATCCTGAAGAGAGGTGAAAGCTTGGCTGAGGGAGGAAGAACAGCAATAGATGATGGTGTCATCTGCGTAATAATGGTGGGAAGCATTTGACAGATCACTGCAAAGATCGTTGATGTATAGGGAGAAAAGAATGGGACCCAAGACAGAACCCTGTGGCACCCCTTTCACAACATCTAAGAATGTAGAGGAGGATCCAGCTACATGAACAGACTGCGTTCTGTCAGTTAGGTAGTTGGTGAACCAGGAGACTGCAAGTTTTGATAGACCAGAGTGTTCCAAGATGTTTGTCAATAGTCTGTGATCAACTGTATCAAATGCCTTGGACAGGTCTATGAATAGGGCAACACAGTATTGTTTGCAGTCCAGGGCATGTATGATGTCATTTAATACTTTGAGAACTGTAGTGACGGTGCTGTGTTGTTTTCTGAATCCTGACTGGAATTGTGATAGAATATGGTTTGATTGTAGGAAATCAGTTAGCTGATCACAGACAAGTCTTTCGAACAGTTTGGCAAGAATGCATAATTTTGAAATTGGTCTGTAGTCCACACAGATCCATCAACAGCGCTTTGTCTATCTGACCTCGTCTCTCACCAGAGGAACGACCCTGTTGTTTCCAAAGTTGTCTTCTATGTTGAGCGGGGACGCCGTCCGTCAAGGCGGGAACGCTTTGGTGAAAACCAACTGGCTTTAAAAGTTCTGAAGCAATGGGACAAACTAACATTGCTGAATGGTGTCCTTTACCGTGTCATAAAAGACCCTGTGAAAAAAGGTAAACGATTCCAGTTTGTGGTCCCTGATGCTTTAAAGTCTGTGGTTTTGACTGGTGTCCATGATAATGCAGGTCATCAGGGCCAGCCACGAACATTCTCCTTGGCTCGCCATCGCTTCTTTTGGCATGACATGGAAAGGGATGTGCGGGATTTTGTGAGAAAATGTCCCAGATGTGTCCTCAGCAAAACCCCAGAGCCTGCTGTGAGAGCCCCTCTGGAGAACATCAGAACCAGTGCTCCGATGGAGCTGGTGTGCATTGATTTCTGGTCGGCTGAGGACAGCAACAACAAGTCTGTGGATGTTCTGGTGATCACAGATCACTTCACAAAATTAGCACATGCGTTCCCGTGTCAAGACCAAACCGCTAAAAGGGTTGCGAAGAAGTTATGGGATGGGTTTTTCTGCGTTTATGGTTTCCCTCAGCGCATTCACTCGGATCAGGGTGCAAATTTTGAGAGTGAGCTGCTAGCTGAGCTTTTAGAGCTGAGTGGTGTCAGTAAATCGCGCACCTCACCCTACCACCCGATGGGTAACGGGACTGCAGAGAGATTCAATCGCACCCTAGGCAATATGTTAAGATCTCTTCCTCCACGTTCAAAGCACAAATGGCCTCAGATGATCCAGTCTCTGACTTTCGCTTATAACTGCACAGTTCATGAGACCACTGGCTTTGCGCCATTTTACCTGATGTTTGGGAGGATTCCCAGGCTGCCTGTTGACCTCGTTTTTCGGAACGTTCTTCACGATGATGCCATTTGCGACTACCACTCTTATGTCAAATCACTGGTTGAAGATCTGCGTTCTGCCATGTTAATGACTGAGAAGAACACCAGTGCAGAGCAGAAACATCAATGTGACCAGTACAACAAGAGAGCCAAGGGTCATCCTCTGTCAGTTGGAGATCAGGTTCTGGTGGCGAACAAGGGAGCCAGAGGAAAGCGGAAGCTTTCTGATAAATGGGAACCTGTGATGTACACGGTGGTTGCATCCAAACCTGCTCTCCACATTTACCGAATTAGAGATCGGCATGGCAATGAGCGTGTGGTGCATCGCAACCTCCTTCTTGATGTGAACTTTTTACCTGTGGGAATGACCTTGGACAGCAATGTGAACCGCCATGCTGATAGTGTGGTTGGAGTTCCCCCGGTTTCTGACCTGCACGAAACAGAATGTTTTAGCGAGGCTCCTAGTGCTGTTCTTGCTGAGCCGTCCCTACCAGACTCTCTGTCCTGCAGTGATGGGGAGGACCGTACTGCATCATGGGTTCAGGATGTATCCTCGGTCCCATCAGTTGTAAATAATGACCTGACTCATGACTCAGAGAACTCTTCTATGGACACTGGAGTACTGGCGACTGCTGGTTCCTTACCTCATCTTCCTGACGATGTTAGTGTTGTTCATCCTCCAGACAGTGTGGGAGGGGATGTTGTTCACCGCCTAACTTCACGTTTTGGGAGGGTTATTAAACCAGTCTGTCGCTTGATAGAATCCATGGCTGTCATTGAGGCATTGTATAACAAGGATATGGTTCAACCTGTTATTGATGTATGAGTTTCCAAATTTTTGTGTATGATTCCTACCTTTGACTAGGATCATTTATTTTATTTTTATTTATTTTTGGTTTGCATAAGCTTCAGTACCATATGTGTTCATTCTGTATAAGTGGGGGGGTGTAAAAGGCACCTCTTGTTGTCCATGGAATACCATGAGAACGATCTCTGGTCTCCTGACCCTATTGTAGGGTAGCTGTTATGTTGATGTATTACTTTGTTACAGAACACATAATATTTGTACTGATACTGTCTGACACTGTTTTTTTATTTTTGTGTAATTCTAGGGGGGTGAATGTAACCTGGTTGTACTTCTCTTTTGTTATAATTACACAAAAAGTATTTTTGTATTGTTGTATTATTGTATTATTACCTGACTGAAACACCACTGTCATTATTTTAGCCGTGTTACTTTAAGATCAGAAGCCCCTCCCTTTTATTTCTTCTTCTGTGTTTTTGTCTTTAAATTGGTTGCGCTCCTGAGACTCTCCCCTTTTGTCACGTTGTCTTGTGGGAGAGGTACGTGCTGTTTATTTGTCATATAAATATATTCAGCTTATTTATAGATTCATTAAGTTAATTTTCATGCATTTTTGTTTTGTGTAGACTTGGAACAGGGCAGTCGGTAACACGGTGTTGTGTGTGTGTTATTTCACCAGGTATGTTTTATAAGAATGTTTATTGCCCTTTTGTCACGTTGTCTTGTGGGAGAGACTTGGAACAGGGCAGTCGGTAACACGGTGTTGTGTGTGTGTTATTTCACCAGAATAAACCGCTATCCTGACTAAAGATAAACCGTGTCACGGTCTGTTAAATCCATAAAACCAGCACAACGCAGGAAGGATCCGGTTACACTTGCTCGACGGTTTAGCCGGGCTCAGGAGATTACGAAGTAGATTGTACGTTTTAGCTCCCATTAGACTGAGGAGGACGGAACATTTTTTCTCATCCTCAATATCATTAGCGTCGCAGAACAACTCCACTCGCTCTATGTATGATTCCCAATCTCCACATGAGCTATCAAACTCTTCTACTTTTCCAACGGAAGCCATTTCAGTTTGCAGTTACTCACAGATCCGTTGCTAGGTTACGGTTTGTCTCCTGCTGTCAAGTTTTTTCTTTCTTTTTTTTTTCTTCCCTCCGGGTCAAAACTCACTCCGTGCAGTAGTTTGGGGTCCAGATTACTCGTCGCCTATTTGTTGTGTCTTTACTCCAACAAAGTATATTTTAAAGATGAAAGAATAATCCACTCGGTTATGGAAAAGAACGTGACTTTACTTGTCTTCAACTGGTCTCAACATTACACACACAAATCACTACGCCGGCAGATCACCTCTAGGTAACCCGGCAACTAGGGGAGTGGTTCCACTGAAGTAAATAGTTCCGCTGTAATACACTACACTTTGAGATTTTCATTAAAGAAAAGTGCGTCATAAATTAAATTCATTATTATTATTATTATTACTTCTAGTTCACACCCACCTACTGTGGGCCCCGCCCCGGTCCACTATAAGTGCACTCCTGGACCGGTACTCTGCTCCCATTTTTCTTCAGCGATCGATCGACACTACAAGACCTTCATCTACAATCAACATGTCTTTCAGACAGTCTTTCAAGAACTGCCCAGGATGCGACTCAGGTTTCATCCTGGCAACGGACCTGCATCCTCTCTGCGAGGGATGCCTCAGAGCTGTGCATGCTCACCAGGCCATGAACTAGCACTCCTCCTGCCCGGCCTGCTCGCGCCTGACGGAGGAGAAAAAGTGGCGCCGGTTCGAGCTCTTCTCCCACGTGGATATAGAGGCTCAACCGAGGGAAGACGTAGCACCCAGCGCGTGGTTTGAGGAACTGGTGCAGTACACATCTTCGGGGGTAGCTAGCAGAGACAGCCCGTCCTCCTCTGGAGGTTCGGAACCGCGGCCTCGCCTTTCCTTCGCCTTCCGGAAAATGCTAGCTGTCGCGTCCCGCCATGTCCTCTGGAATGCGCGGGACCGATCTTACCCCCCACCGAGGTAGCCGCCATGGCCGACGCGCGTGGCCCAGCCTACCTAGCGCTATGAAGCCGGTTCAACCAGCAGTTGGGCACAGTTTCCAGGGACTGTGGGACAGACGTCGCCTCAGACAGACGTGTCGAGCCCGCAGGGTGCTCACTCCACGTTGCTCCATGCACTCCCTAACATCATCAGGTGGGGTGCGGATGTTTGCGGGCTGACAGTCACTGAAGGCACACGCAGGCTTCACCCTCGTTGTTGGCGGGAAGATTCACTGTCAAAAACGGAGGTCAGGCAGAGGCGATCTGGCCCAGCGTTCCAGACGTGACCTCCCTGCTGCTGGGCACGGCCAACGAGCCACTAAAGTTAAGAGCACCGGTGTCATCCTTCGTTCCCGTCACAAAGGTCCAGGGGCATACGGACCAAGCTTTCTCCACTGTCCCTCCGCTGGAGCCCAGCCTGTCGGCTATGTTTGGTCTGAGACCGTCTAAACACGTGGGGAAACGAGTTTCACCGCCCGCACCGAACGACCAGCTCACCATCAAGCTCCAGGACAAGATCCACACATGTTCGTCTCAGGGTGGTGCAGCTACGAACAATATCGCGCTTTTGGCGCTCAACATCGGGCGCAAGCCCAAACACGACATGGCCGGAGTTGCAATCGACACGCTCACGAACTTGTGCACAGTGCTCACAACATGTTCGGCTCGCATTTCAGCCTGGACTACTGTGCTCCAGAGACATGTGTGACTGAAACTGTCCTCATCCATCCCGGATGACATCAAAAGAGAGCTGCTGGAAGGCCCCATCTCTCCAGAGGGACTGTTTGGGGCGTACTACCAGTCAGTGTTCGAGCAGCTACGCTCATCCTCGGAGGCGCTCGAGGAGGTGCGCAAGCATGTGGTGTCCCCCTGAGCAGACCCTGGTTCTGCCCGTGGACCTGTGTGCCTACGAGACCAGGGTAGAGACTTCCGCAACCAGCAACAATGCTGATCACCCTCAGCAACCTTCGCCGTGCCGCAGCCTCCAGCTGCAACGAGAGGGCACCCATCCCAGTCCTTCCAGAGAACCAGGACGTTCAAAGGGAACATTAATCACACCTTCTCTTTTTCTCCGTTCTCAGTCAGTGAGGTAAATAAACTGTTAAATGATCTTGATCCAAAAAAATCTGCAGGTCCAGATGAACTTCCACCTTATTTCTTAAGGCTGGCTGCTCATATCATCACAGTCCCTGTGACCCACATCTTTAATCTGTCCATAAGCCAAAACACCATTCCGGATGCTTGGAAAACAGCCTTTGTTCTTCCTTTGCTGAAGGGAGGTGACCCCACCTCACTGAACAATTATCGACCGATCTCTAAACTCTGCATCTTAGCCAAGGTTCTAGAAAAACTGATAAACTCTCAGATCAAAAATTATCTGGACTCATTTAACATCTTACCTCTTCATCAATCTGGTTTCAGGAAAAAACACAGCACAACAACTGCTTCTCTGAAGGTTCTGAATGATGTTGTTGAAGCATTGGATGCTAAGGACTATTGTGCTGCACTTTTCTTAGACCTGTCTAAAGCTTTTGACACTGTGGATCATAACATCCTGTGTCATAAGCTCTCAGAAATCGGTTTCTCTGATCACACCATCGGTTGGTTTTCTAACTATCTTTCCAATCGGAGGCAATGTGTTCAACATAACGGTACTTCTTCCAGCTATTTAACAGTTAAAAATGGTGTACCACAAGGCTCAGTTTTAGGACCCACTCTCTTTACAATCTACATAGCTAATGTAGGTCACTGCATCCCTGATGCATCCTTACATTTCTATGCTGATGATACAGTTGTTTACTGCCGAGCTAAAACAGTTGCTAAGGCTTTCCAGTTACTGCAATCCGCTTTTGACATCATCCAGTCAGATTTGTTCCGTCTCAAACTTGTCCTAAATGCTGATAAAACAAAAGGGATGTTTTTTTCAAATAGGAAGGCGGTTCCAGCAGATCCTCCTCTGATTTTATCTTCAAATGGTGTCCCTATTGAGTTTGTTGATTCCTATAAATATCTGGGTATCCTGATCGATTCACATCTCTCTTTTAAACTCCACGTGGAAAACCTAGTGAAGAAACTGAAAGTTAAACTGGGTTTCTTTTTCAGAAACAGATCATGTCTATCACTGAATGTTAGGAAACGCCTTGTGTCTGTGACTTTCCTTCCCTCCATTGATTACGGTGACATTCTCTACATGAATGCTCCTACAAGCACCCTGCGGATGTTGGATGTTGTCTATCATGGTGCACTAAGATTCATAACTGGTTGTGATTATCGTACCCACCACTGCACCCTGTATTCACTGGTTAACTGGACATCATTAACCTCACGCAGACTCTTCCACTGGTACATTTTCATCTTTAAATCACTTCTTGGTCTGCTGCCCTCATACATCTCCTCCTACATGTCTTTGCGTGAGTGCAGCTACAGTGTGCGCTCTCAGGACATGATTACCTGCAGTGTTCCGTCAGTGAGGACTGAACTTGGAAAAAGGGCCTTCTCCTACTCCGCTCCTGCTTCATGGAATATCTTACAAAAAGATCTGAAGCTCTCGACCTTGACTTCTCTAAATGGTTTTCAGAATCTGTTGGAATCCTGGCAAAAACCAATGCAGATTTGTTCCTGTCTTTGATTTTATACGTCTACCTTATAATGTTTTGCTAGTTTTTTGATACTTTGTAAAAAAAAAAAAAAAAACTTTCTTTTGTTTTTTTCTCTCTTTTGTTTTCTATTGTTTATTGTTTGTTTGTTTATTGTTTATTGTTTAAGGAAATTCTACCACTGCTGTTCATTGTTCTTTAGTTTTAGCAGGTCGCTTTCGTAAATGAGCCCATGAGGTTCAAAAGATTTACCTGACTAAATAAAGGTTGAATGAAAAAAA
>JBBPBX010059557.1:0-10724 GCA_038048925.1 Garcialebias charrua
ATTTCCCACCTCCCATTTCTGTCCAAAGTGCTGGAGAAAGCAGTTGCTGCTCAGCTGCAGGACCACCTACAGCAACACTCTCTGTATGAGAAGTTCCAGTCTGGATTCAGAGCAGCTCACAGTACTGAGACTGCATTGCTGAGAGTAACAAATGATGTCCTCATGGCTGCTGACACTGGTTCTCCCTCCATCCTTGTCCTCCTTGACCTCACTGCAGCCTTCGACACTGTGGACCATAGTATCCTCCTCCACCGTCTTCATGTGGAGGTCGGTCTCTGTGACACTGTCCTGGACTGGTTCAATTCTTTCCTCTCCGATAGGCTGGAATGTGTTAGCCTTGGCAATGCCACTTCCCAGACAGTCGGTGTCTCCTGTGGTGTCCCTCAGGGGTCAGTTCTGGGGCCCCTGCTGTTTTCCCTCTACATGCTGCCTTTAGGTCAAATTATTAATCAGTTCAACATTTCTTTTCACTGCTATGCCGACGACACACAGCTTTACATCAGGACTGGAACATCATCATCATCCCTATCTCCGTCTTCACTCACTGTTCTCTCTGCCTGCCTGGAGGAAATAAAGGCATGGATGAATCAGAACTTTCTTCAATTAAACTGCTCGAAGACTGAGGCCATATTGATTGGCACCCCTCACCAGATACAAACATCAACTTTAACAACAATCTCCTTCTCTGGTCAAGACATCCCCCTCTCCACCTCTGTTACAAATCTTGGAATAAAAATGGACTCTCATCTTACATTTGAAAATCACATTAAGCATCTGTTTAAAACCTGCTTCTTCCATCTTCGAAACATCTCCAGACTTCGCCCATCTCTGACTTTTCCTGATGCTGAGAAACTCGTCCATGCCTTTGTCTCCTCCAGGCTCGACTACTGCAACTCCCTGTTTATTGGAATCCCTGGCAAAAACCTTCAGAAACTTCAATACATTCAAAACAGTGCAGCAAGGATTCTGTTGAGAGTTCGTAAATTTGAACATATTACACCCATTCTCCATAACCTCCATTGGCTTCCTGTCACCTACAGAATTCAGTACAAAACTGCTCTCATTACCCATCAATGCTTGCACGGCACTTCACCTGACTATCTAAAGGACATTCTTGCACCATATTCATCCACCCGGTCTCTACGATCACAGAACAGTAATTTCCTTCATATTCCTCGGACCAAATTGAGGACCATGGGAGACCGAGCATTCTGTGTGGCTGCCCCCCGCCTGTGGAACTCCCTCCCTGACGACCTGAGAGCTCCACAGTCACTGGTTGACTTTAAAAGCAGCATAAAGACTTTTCTTTTTAAGCAAGCCTATTCTGCCTCCACATGATTTTATCTTTGATCTTAGCTGATATCATTATTGATTTTACTTGATTTTATCACTTGTTTTATTTTATTTATTTTTTAAGCAAGCCTAATCTGCATCCACATGATTTTATCTTTGATCTTAGTCGATATTATTATTGATTTTATTTGATTTTATCACTTGTTTTATTTTGATCTTTGCTTTGTTACACTTTGTAGCACTTTGAGATTTTTATTAATGAAAAGTGCATTATAAATGGAATTCATTATTATTATTATTATTATTATTATTATAAAATTTCTTTGGATATTTAAAGGTAATGTGTTATTATGAGCCCTATACATAACTGATAAAATACTATATTCTACCAATTCCTGGAATTTCAATAAATTTAGCTGAAGAAACAAGGTGTTTGATGGGTGACTGAAATGTTTTCTGGTGATTACTCTTACAGCTCTCTTTTGTAAAATAAAAACAGGCTTTGTAATTGTTTTGCACGCTTTTCCCCAAACCTCAATACAATAGATTAAATGTGGAACAATGATTGTGTTATACAACATATACAGAGCTTTATCAATTAAAAAATCCCTGACTTTATACAGTACTGCAATTGATCTAGCTATTTTTGTTTTAATGGAATTTACATGATGTTTCCATGTCAGTTTGTCATCAATGATAACACCCAGAAACTTCACTTCACTCACTTTACAGATCACAACATCTTCAATTTCAAATGGATCATCAACAATTCTCTTTTTGTTACTGAATATCATGTAATTAGTTTTATCTAAATTCAAAGATAATTTGTTTAATTTAAACCAAGTTTGTATTTTTATAAATTCTGTTTTCATCATATCCAAAATCTGTTTTATGTCTTTACCCGAACAGAAAAATGTGGTGTCATCGGCAAAAAGAACACATTTAAGAAGTCCTGACACATTTACCAAGTCATTCACATATAAAATAAATAACTTTGGTCCAAGCACAGAGCCCTGAGGAACTCCACAAGTGATATCACGGAGGTCAGATCTAACATCATTTATTTGCACAAACTGTTTCCTATCTTTCAAATAGCTAGATACCCACTGTAATGCTGGTCCTCTAATACCATATTTATTTAGTTTTTCAAGGAGAATGGTGTGGTCAATGGTATCAAATGCTTTTTTTAGATCAACAAAAACACTAACACAGTACTGTTTATGATCGACAGCATTAGTTATTTGTTCCATTAAATCCATGAGAGCCATTGATGTAGAGTTTTTTCCTCTAAACCCATACTGACTGCTACTTAAAATATTTTGTTTATCAATAAATTGATCCAATCTGGTCACAAATAGTTTTTCTAGAATTTTTGAGAACTGTGGTAACAAGGATATTGGCCTATAATTATTGAATACACATTTATCACCATTTTTAAAAAGAGGAATTACCTTTGCTACTTTCATGTTATCTGGAAATATTCCTGTTGAAAAAGATAAATTGCATATATATGTAAACGGTTCAATAACATAACTCATTATTTCTTTTACGAACATCATATCCATGTCCACCCAGTCTTTTGATCTCTTGTCTGAGAGATTTTTTACCATTTTCATAATTTCCTCTTTGTTAGTTCCATTAAGAAAAATACTGTTGGTGCAACTTTTAATTGAATGACACACCTTATTATCTACTTTTGGTATTTTAGCTGCAAGGCTTGATCCAATATTTACAAAATATTGATTAAATTCATTTACGATATCATTCTCATCATGTATTTCTTTGTCATCTTTCACAAAATATTTTGCAATGTTCGTTTTCGCTTTATGACTTTTTAGAACATCATTTATTACTCGCCATGTTGTTTTAGTGTCACCATTGCTCTTGTTTAATAAATCACTATAGTATTCTTTCTTGCATTTTCTTATAATCATTACCAATTTATTTTTATATTTTTTATATTTTTCTTCAGCTTGTTGTGTTCTCGTTTTTAAGAAACATGAATACAAGTAATTTTTTTTACAAGCATTTCTCAACCCTTTAGTCATCCAAGGTTGGTCAACAATATTTCTTTTTCTACGATTTCTTTGCACACAATTCTTTTCATACAGAGCTTCTAAAATGTTCATAAATTCATCATATGATCTGTTAACATCATCAATATACACGTCCTTCCAGTTTTGCTTCTGTAAATCATCTTTTAATTGATCCATAGCTTTTTTTGATGTGTTTATTATTTTTTTCTTAATTGTAACTTCTTTTGTAATGTTTTGATCATTTCTGTAGATAGTGAAAACTGGTAAATGATCACTTAAATCAGTTGTTAAGATACCACCTGTCATATCCCCATTTGTTATATTTGTGAAAATGTTGTCAATTATCGTAGCACTATGAGTTGTAATTCTTGTTGGTTTTGATATTAACGGATAAAGATTTAAACTATACATTGAATTTAGAAATGTGCTGATGTTATTTGAATCTGTTTTATTTCCCAGGTCAATATTAAAGTCTCCACACAAGAAAACTTTTTTATTTAAACTCTTTTCCAATAGTTGTATGATTTTATCGGTGAATATTTCTATATTTGATCCTGGTGATCGATATACACAACTTATGGATATGTTTTTAGCATTTTCGTTTAATATTTCTATTGTTATTATTTCCATAAGATTGTCAACAATTATTGACATTTCATTAATTATTCTACATTTTATTTCATTTTTGACAAATAGAGCTACTCCACCACCTTTTTTATTGTTTCTGTTTAAATGATATAATTCATATCCTTCGATGTGAACATTATTTTTGTTTTCATCATTAAGCCATGTCTCTGACAGTGCTATTAATGTAAAAGTTCTGTTTAACTGTTTTAAATAATCTGTTATTTTGGATATATTTGCATTTATACTTCTACTATTGATGTGAATAATAGAGAGATCTCCATTTGTTATATTGATGTCATTAAACTGTTCTTCATTATAGTATTCACAGTCTTTTATAGCAGGATAAAAATTTGCATCAACCACATCTTCAACATTGTATATTTTAAACTCTGAGTCTTCGTTTGTTGTTGTCATGTTTTAATGTATTTGTTTGTTTGTTCATTTTTGTCAATTTTTGTGTATGAACATGTGATAGTGATTGGTGATTTGTCATTTTTGAGCTCATCAAAATGTGTCTAAGTCTTTCAGATCTTTTATTATTTTAGCTTGAGAATTTTCATGTACTTTGATCCATATGTTTCCGTTTCTTGTCCAAGTTTTTGTTCTTTTTTTGTTCTTTTTCAACAACCTTGCTTCATGTGCAATGTTTGCGTTTTTTTTTAGTTAGGTGTTCATTCATGTAGACATTAGTGTTTATGAGTTTCTTTGACTGCATCATTACCCTGTTTCTTTGTTTCCTTCCAATGAATCTGATGACTACTGATGGTTTAAGTTTGTTAGCTCTATTGGGCAGTGTTTAACAGGTGTTCCAATTGAGCTAATCGTTCATCTCTGATGATCTCCTGAGCTTTCATTTGCTTCATCTCCTCTCTACCAGTTGAGTAATGTTTTTTTGCTCAGCTCTCAAACTTGCAAGTTCCTCAGTGAGAAAGTCTATAGCTTTTTTCAATTCCTCCATTAACTCCAAATTTTTATCCACCGAGTTTTGTCTCACCGACTCCTGTCTCGGCGACTCCTGTGTCTTTCTTCTCCCAGGACTCATCTCGCCTGCTTCTTCTGGCCTGGATACAGAAATTCACTGTTCCACAGCAACTCGCTCACCGATCTGCTCCCGTCCATAGCAACTCGCTCGCTGCTCTGCTCATGTCCAACAGTAACAAGCTTGCTGTTCGGCTCCCGTCCACAGCAACTCGCTCGCTGCTCTGCTCCCGTCCACAGCAACTCGCACGTTGCTCTGCTCCCGTCCACAGCAACTCGCTCGCTGCTCTGCTCCCGTCCATAGCAACTCGCTCGCTGCTCTGCTCCCGTCCATAGCAACTCGCTCGCTGCTCTGCTCCCGTCCACAGCAACTCGCTCGCTGCTCTGCTCCCGTCCATAGCAACTCGCTCGCTGCTCAGCTCCCGTCCAACAGCAACTCGCTCGTTGCTCTGCTCACGTCCAACAGCAACTCGCTCGCTGCTCTGCTCCCTTCCAACAGCAACTCGCTCGTTGCTCTGCTCCCGTCCAACAGCAACTCGCTCGCTGCTCTGTTCCCGTCCACAGCAACTCGCTCGCTGCTCTGCTCCCGTCCAACAGCAACTCGCTCGCTGCTCTGTTCCCGTCCACAGCAACTTGCTCATTGCTCTGCTCACGTCCACAGCAACTCACTCGTTGCTCTGCTCACGTCCACAGCAAACAGCTTAGCGCAGGTCCTGTCCACAAGCAACCAGTTCAGCTCAGCTCTCGTCCATCTGGGGCCTGGATGTAATTTATTGTTCCACAGCAGCACTCCAAAGCCTCTCTGGCCTCACCAGCTCACAGACTACAGATCAGACCACAGACTTCAGATCGTCGGCCCGTAGCAACAATCCCCACCTCCGTGGTGTTTGCCCGCATTAGCTTTTATCAGTAGCACATGGCTAGCGTTAGCTTGTAGCCTGTAGCCTCCACTCACAGCTTTGTTGTATTCTTTCGCTGCAACAAAGCACCTCCAGCGTGCCGGCCCGCGTTTCTTTGTAACAACCAGCGTATTTTTCCGGTTTATTTGTTCACGAAGCCCGCAGCTACGGCACCCGGTTACGGTGTCCCAGCTTGGTTAGCTTTGATTAGCCCAGTTTGTAGCTACGCTAGGCTAACTCTCTGCAAAAACTCACAGACACGTTGGCCTGTAGTTTCATAATTCTGGATCGCATGTTCCAGTCCAATTTCCGCAGCTTTTCAGCGCTCCTCTCTGCACATCCAGCGCAAAAAACTGCGAGTACAAGCTCTCCCATACATTACGGCAAAGACTGGTTCATCCCAAAGATCCAGTCCCCCGACACAAACAGAGTAATATTGTGTATGCTGTTCAGTCTCAGGAGGGCTGTGATCAGTCTTATATCTGGGAATCTAAACAGCCACTGGCCAAAAGGATGGCCCAGCACAGAAGATCAACATCATCAGGTCAGGACTCTGCGGTCTACACTCATCTCCAGGCCAGCGGTCACTCTTTCAGGGATGAAGATGTTCACATCCTTGATAGAGAGGAACGATGGTTTGAGAGAGGAGTAAAGGAGGCCATCTTTGTGAAAAGAAACCGTCCATCATTAAACAGGGTGGAGGCCTCCGGGTTCAACTGTCCCCCTTATACAACGCTGTTATTGCTAGTATCACTCAGCCCTCTGTGAATAGCAAACAACCATCAGGGTGCTAACGATCCATCGTTAGGCTGATGGTCCTCCTTGATCATGTGAGCAGCTGGTTTCGGCTGTCATCAGCCAACTGGTTGATCCACTGTGAGAGGGTGCTATTTATAAGACTGAGCTGAATACAGCAACTCAGACTGAGGAAGTCTTTCGGATGAAAGACGAAACGTTTCTACAATTTTTTTGCTTTGTTTTGTTTTTTGAATGTCCAGAGGACCAGACTTAGCTTTTTTAGATTTTTCTACCTTGATTATTGAGCATGCATCAGGGTATTAACAGATCCATGCTATACTGTCTTCCTAATGTGCATTCACATTTTCTATCCTCCACTATTCACCATAAAGTTATCAAGTGTGTTACAATAATATACATTAAACAAAGAAATGCCCTTCCCTGTTCATTGTTTAAACAGTCAGTCACGTATGGTGAAGGTCTAATTAGTACTGACCGCAGTGGAGTTCTTTTTTTTCTTTGCAGAGAAATCAGACAAACAATGCATTTCATTGAGGACAACAAAAATTACATTACTAACACTGATATTGTTTGGTGTGAGTGAGACAGGTCCCTCTTGTAAATGAGTCCCCGTGACTCAACGAGGCTAGCCTGTATAAATAAAGGTTGAATGAATGAATGAATGAATATATTTTACCTCTGTTAGATTTATTGTTCTGGCTAAAGTTTTACAAGACAATAGCCAATGCTAAATGTTAGCTTGCTAAGCTGAGAGGCACGTAGCTAATGACAATCAGGTTGGCGGATTGAAGAAAATTTATTGCTTATTTTTAAAAAATAGTACAGACCAGTTAATAAACTTACCATGCTTTGTTCAGCAAAATTTGCTCCACGGAATTACTCCTTGCTTCGTCTGTGTTGAACATCAGAAACTGGTTGGTCCACTTAAGTTGTTTACTTGGTGGGGTAGCTTCAGTTTGCTTTGGACTGCTCTGACTGACGAAGCCCTCTGGAGTGAGGGTGAAACGTTTCTACTAAAAAGAAACTGTCCAGATGAACTGATTGAGAATGAGCGGATTTGATACCTGGACTATTGAGAATGAACTTTCTGGTCTTGAACCACTTTGGACATGTCTGCCTGCCTGGGAGGAGTCGACGAGGGACAAGCCCCCAGAAACCATCTTGGCTACAGCAAACTGGTTGGTCCACTTAAGTTGTTTACTTGGTGGGGTAGCTTCAGTTTGCTTTGGACTGCTCTGACTGACGAAGCCCTCTGGAGTGAGGGTGAAACGTTTCTACTAAAAAGAAACTGTCCAGATGAACTGATTGAGAATGAGCGGATTTGATACCTGGACTATTGAGAATGAACTTTCTGATCAAAAGTGAAACTTAAAATGAACAGTCATGACTTGAAAGTAGTCTTCATCCGCCCTCTTCTGGATACATTGTACAATTATGGCTGGTTCCCAGCATTTTAGGGGTGAAAATTAGAAGTGTTTATATTGGTGCAGCGTCTGCAGTACTGTATTGCGGACTCTGTGCTGGTCCGTTGTGGTGAAAAGGGAACTGAGCTGCAAGGTGAATCTCTCCGTTTACTGGTCAGTCAGTGTTCCTACCCTCACCTATGGCCACAAACTTTGGGTAGTGACCGAAATAATGAGATAGCAGATACAGGTGGTTGAAACAAATTTCCTCCGCAGGGTGGCTGAACTCTCCCTTAGAGATGGGGTGAGAAGTTCAGTCATACAGTAGAGACTCGGAGTAGAACCGCTGCTGCTCCTCCACATCAAGAGGAGCCAGTTGAGATGGTTTGGGCATGCAGTAATTATGTTTCTTGGGTGCCTCCCTAGGGAGGCACTTCGGATATGTCTGACTGGTACAAGACCCCGGGGAAGATCCAGGACATGCTGGACAGACTGTCTCTCGGTTGGCCTGGGAATGCCTTGTGGTCCTCCCAGAAGACATGGAAGAGGTGGCTGTGGAAAGAGATGTCTGGGCCTCCCTGCTCAAGCTGCTGCCTTCACAACCTGACTTTGGAATAAGCAGAAGATAATGGATGGATGGCATATGTCACACTGTTTCAGTTATGACTGATTCTCTATTTACTGATTTTCTATTTACCAATCTCAAAACTTCCCTTTCTGTCCAAAATCCTGAAGAAAATTTTTATGCAATTACCGATAATTGAGTTTCTGAATGAGAACAGAATTTTTGAGATTTTTCAGTCTGGTTTTAAGCAACTTAAAATCACAGAAACGGCATTAGTGAGGATTTGTAATGATTTTCTGGTATCAAATGATTCTGGTCAATTTGTGGTACATGTACTCATTGACCTTACTGCTGCTTTTGATACTGTTGACCACAGTCACAGTCATATTGCAGCTGGAACACTGGGTTGGGATTACATGTGTTGCAATAGAATGGTTCTGCTCATACCTGAGTGACAGGAGTTTTTGCTTTGAGGTTGGTAATAATGTATCCACTTCAATGCCTCTTTCCTACGTGGTCCCACAGGGCTCGATTCTTGGACCCCTTCTGTTCTCACTTTATTTACTCCAACTGGGGTCCATCCTGAGGAAACATGGTCGTCCCATTGCTATGTTGATGATTGTCAGATTTACCTGCCTTTGAAACTAGCAAGTGCTTGCTCCATTCACTCTCTCCTAAAATGTCTGGATGACATTAAAGCATGGATGACTTCAAATTTCTTAAATTTTAATGATCAAAAGACTGAAGTCATTGTCTTTAGCCATAGCTCAACTGCCGCCTCTGATTCTGTAAACCTGGACTCCCTTCAGCCATATCTTAAGCAGTCTGTTAAAAATCTCGATGGTTTTAGACTCGGATTTCAAGTTTGACAAACCAACTCTGTTCTGCAGAAAAGCTTCCTCTAATTAAGGCAGGTAGCTAAGCTCAAGCCAATGTTGTCCAGACCCGACCTTGAGAAACTAGTCCATGCCTTTATCATGACTTGAATGAACTATTGCAATGCAAGCCATGCTGGGGTCAGCAGGCCTCCATCTCACATCTCCAGCTCGTCCAGAATGCTGCTGCTTGGCTCTTAACCAGAACTCATTGCTCTGAGCATATTACACCAGTTCTGGCCTCCCTTCAACTGGCTCCCTGTGCATACTAGAATGGACTTTAAATTTTTTCTGTTGACCTATAAGTCCCTAAATGGCCTTGCACCCCTTTATCACTGAAGTACTGGAACCATCTGTTCCCTCTCGGGCCCTGAGATCATCCGATCAGCTGCTTTTGGCTGTTCCAAAAACAAGACTGAAGCTCAGAGGGGAACGGGCATTTTCAGTTATGGGCCCCAAACTCTGGAACAAACTGCCCCCCAACATTAAGATAAGATAAGATACAACTTTATTGATCCCGCAGGAAATTATTGTGCCAGAGTTTCAGTACAAAGGAACATACACAAGACTCACAATATACAAAAATAACAGAGAATATAAAAAAAAACCATTCTCAGAAGAAAAAGGCGACTCTGCCCTTTCTTGTAGAGGGTGTTTGTGTTAGCTGTCCAGTCCACTTTATTGTCTAAGTGGACCCCCACATACCAGTACTTGTACTCATTCCTGCTTTTAATGCTTTTAATTAATACTTCCGTATTATCATTAGTATGTGTTATTTTTTCATTAATTTTACTCCCATTGATGTTATTGTTCAGCACTTTGATAACAGTTTCAGTTTTGAATGTGCTCTATAAATAAAGTTGATTTGACTTGACCACTCTGACTTTCAGACTTGCAGACCTGATGGAGGAGCATCAGGAGGAGCTGGCCACTATCGAGTCCATTGATTCAGGCGCTGTGTACACCCTGGCCCTTAAGACACATGTGGGCATGTCCATCCAGACCTTTCGATATTTTGCAGGCTGGTGCGACAAAATCCAGGTTTGATTATGCTTCCTCTTTTACTGACATACAAACAGAATCTTTAAAAAAGTTTCTTACACTAAAAAAAATACATCTGTCTTCTGACAGGGCAAAACAATCCCCATCAACCAAGCCAGGCCCAACCGGAACCTGACCTTCACCAAGAGAGAACCTCTGGGGTAGATCTCTACACTCACTTAATGCCTTTTTTTTTTTTTCATTAATGATGTGAAAACCTGAAGTCCCTTTATTAATTCTTCTTCTTT
>JBBPBX010059557.1:11546-21734 GCA_038048925.1 Garcialebias charrua
GCTGGGGGTCCGACGAAGAAACAACATCCTCTTCTGATCTTGACATATTTCACGCGGGGTCACCACTGTTGCGTGTGAAGAAGGAGAAACAAACTGATCTGCAAGCAGTTGCCTTTAATCCTTCGAGCGTCAAAACCAGAAACAGAATGAATGGATTTACACACGAACAGTTCTTCTTCTTCACCTGGCAAAACCTGGAGAGCACCTCGCTGGCTCCTCCTACTGGGTGAGAGAGATGAGGCCACATACCTCACCAACACACCACACAGTATATATTTACAAACACGCACGCGCACACAGGAGCTAAAGCATGCGCGTGTAAAGTTGACAAAATGAAGAGGATCGCGCATGCGCGCAGCTTTTAAAACAAAGAAAACTCCGCTGTTATGCGTAAAATGCGCGTTTAAAGCGAGCGGAGACCCCCGCATGGTCCTGAGGAGAGAAACGCGCCGACGTATACAGTGGGAGTGCGCGTGACGTATGCAGTGGGAGGGAAGAGGGAGGGATTTATTATAATGTATCCCCCACGTCATTTCAAAGTATAAACACTCAATGCGGTTGGTGACACACACGCAATTACGTCATTGCTGGGTTGCAGCCGCACGTCTTGCATGAAGTATAAACAAAGCTTTAGAGTTGCAACCCTCAGTCCTACATTTTTTCCTCTTCTCCCTCCATCTCCTGACACGTTTTCCTCCTTGTGTTCTTGGACAGAGACACTAGTCCAGCCTACAAGTCATAAAACAGGAATCAGTCTCTCGTTGTTGCCCAAACAGACAAACAGCCTCACCCTGAGAATGTCTTTTAATAATAAACTGCTGTTTTTGTTCCTGATACTACAGGTGCATAACAAATAGAATATTGTGAAAAGTTCCCTTCACAAAGTGAAACTCATATTTTACATAGATCCATCACACATAGAGAAAAATATTTCAAGCCTTTATTTCTTGTAATTTTGATGATTATGGGTTACTAATAAAAATAAACTCAGAGTCTCAGAGAGTTGGACTCTTCCACAGCCAGCTTCTGGTACCTTTGTCAGTGTGGGCCGGAGCAGAGTCCTGCTATAAACTGAAACCAGCATCTTCATAGCTCATCAGCAGCAGGAAGTCTCTAAAATGTCCTGCTAGATCCCAGTGGACCAGCACCAGCAGAGGACATGGACCCAAACCATCCCTGACTGTGGAAACTTCACTCTGGACTTCAACAACATGGACTCTGGACCTCTCCATCTTCCTCCAGACTCTGGGACCTTGATTTATAAATGACATGAACATTTACTTGAATCTGAAAAGAGGACAGTGGACACTGAGAGACAGTCCAGTTCTTCGTCGCCTCAGCACTTCAGGAGTGTCTGGACTTGACGGATGAGACATTTGTGTCTCATGTCCAGGAGTTCATCAGCTGATCAGGCTGTGACACCAGGAGTTAAAATATTCTGACTCTGAGTTTTGGTTCTTCATTATCTGTAAGACATAATCATCAAACGTTCAAGAAATAATGGTTTGAACTATTCCACTCTGTGTGTGATGAATCTATGTAAAATATGAGTTTCACTTACTGAAATGATTGACAGAAACATTGAACTTTTTCATGATATTCAAATGTTTTCAGATGCACCTCTCGATTTCAGTTCAATTCAGTTTATTTCTGTAACTCCAAGTCACAACAGAAGTCTTCTCAGGACTCTGTACGAAAACATTCATACATAAAAAAGCCAATTATTAAAAGTTATCAATCTGAGGAAGGAAGACGATGTATAAACAAGGTTGAGTCAGGTCCTCTGGATGGATTCTTCTACTTGCAGTCTCAAATTAAAATCTTGAGTCAGACATGACGCCTTGCGTTAGCTTATTTCATCATGAATCAAAGTATGAATTTGTGACTCATTGATAAGAACAAACTAAGATCTGTCTGACAAATGAGCTTTGAAACAGCTGAGATTCTTTGACTTTGTGTGTGGCTGTTCATTTGTCTGGACTGTTAAGAAAACTTTTTTTTTTTAAAAGACTGGATGTACATCTACACCTGATTGACTTTCTTGAGAGATTTGGGATATGTATCCTTCTCCATTTGATGTGAGCAGTTAACATAAAACAAGCTCTTCATTTTGAAACCTCTTCAAATTCATTGTAAGAGGTGAAACGTTATTTATTAGTCTTGTATTGGTACTCACTACTGGCAAGTATTCAAATGAAAGTACTTGAAAAAGATGTGCGTCCCTACCTCATTATTTTGTCCTTCCTACCTTACTTTTAGGTAAATGTTGGTAAGATGGACTCTCCCATAGAGAAGTGGAATCTAATCATTGGCAACCTGGCACTAAAGCAGGTAATCACACATTTGTTGCTTTAAATTGTTTTCATTGTTTCTTTTTCTAAAAAGAAAAAAAGAAAACAGAAATACTGTAGTTGATGCCACAGTTCTTATTTCTATTAGTTGTAGTTTTTCCTGCTGCAGCCTGACTGTGTTTTCATGTGTTGCACTGACTCGTTTGTCTGTACCTGTTTTACTCTGTTTGGTAGGGAGGCAGTAGCTAAAGTCATTATCATGCATGTTGGACTGTGGGACAAACCCCAAGAACTTAAAGAAAACACACTTTAGGTCAAAACAAGCAGCAGAAAGACCCACACTGAGAGTCAAACTGGCAACCTTATTCCTAGCCCTCATGATGCCTTGCATGAATTATGGACGCAGCTTCCAGCATGGACCAGAACCGGCCTTTGTTTATGTGCAAACAGTACGAGCTAATGTAGTTTCTCTGATCATTGTGGATTTAATTTAAACATGTAGGAACACCACCTGTCCTAGATATTGGCTCTCTGCTCCACACACAGGGCTGTGGTAGCTTGGTGGTCTGTGGTTGCATCAGAAAGGGCATCCGGCGTAAAAAAAAAACAACGACCAAATATTCGTGCAACTTAGTGCGCTGTGGCGACCCCTAACGCAGGGAGCAGCCGAAAGAAAAAAAAAGTAGGAACACCACATGTCAGATATCAAACAGGACAATCTCATCATACGTCTGCCTGCTGAGGACGAGCTGAAGAAGTGGCTGCAGATTATTTCTGCTATTTAGCTACTTCATTGACTCGGTTCTTCTGACGATGAAGTGATGAACAACCTGAGAAGCTCTGAGGTGTGTATCTCCACAGTGATAAGGTCAGTGGTGTTTTGTTAAAAGAGGTGGGGCACAATCTTATTTATCTTAAATCAGAAACAGAGTCCAGCCAAAGCCTTAAAGTCTCCATCACTGAGCTTGGGTTCATTGCAGAGAAACTCATAAAACTGAAGATGAACAAATATTATAAAAATGTGACCTCCTGAAATCCTGAAATCATACCGGATGTTCTTGTCACTGTTTTCAATCTTTCTGAGGATCCGGCGTCTCTTCTCCAGTGGTTTATTTTGGTCCAGACACAAAGTAGGATGCAGGTTTTCCTCCATCGGCCGTTTGTCCACAAAGTGAAATGAGCACATACAGTATAGAGTTTTGGATGGTCTCTTCAAGTTCAGATGTTTCATCCACATTCTTAATTCATCATCTGTAGGGAGGAGATGGAACTAGACCTCTTTTCACAGGAACTCTTTTTGTTTTGGGTTCGTGTTCAAACTCTGTTGTTGTAGCCACTGATTTAGGACCTGTAAAGCTTTATAATCCTGTGAGTGCTCATGAAGTAAAGCTTGATTTTATGCAAGACACTGAATGAAAAGTGTCCCTGTGTGTTTCTGTTTCAGGTCCAGGCCACTGTGGTTGGTTTTTTGGCAGCTGTAGCAGCTGTGGTTCTGGGCTGGATACCAGAGGGGAAGTTTCAGATGAGCCACGCTGTTTTGCTGTGTTCAAGCAGTGTGGCCACGGCCTTCATAGCCTCCCTGCTGCAAGGTAAACAAACGCTAACTCATCTAAGATAAACTTTCTTTACTGAGTACTTCTGTTCATTTCACTGTGGTGTGGTGCAATGTACAGTTGTCCTTAGGGGTATAACGGTATGCTAAAATCACATTTCAGTCCAGCTCAGTTTCAAGGAGGGCTCGGTTTGGTTCAATTTTGGTACAAAAAAGGCCAAAATAAAAAACTTACTAAATGTTTATTTTGAAAAAATGCCAAGTAAACAAGTTCAGTCATTACAGACTTCTTAGCTGGAGGTGATCTGGTGGATGAAGAAGACTCGGCTGCGATCATCCTCACACTGCAAACAACACAGAGATAAAAATAAAATAAAAAGAGTTAATAAGATTATAATTTTAAATATAAAAAGTTAATTAGATGACAAATAGCTGTTCTTGCACAGTCATCATATGAGGTGGTTGAATATTTTCTCTCGCTCACCATCGATGTGGCAGGGCTTTAAATCTGGGGTCAGGCTTGTTGACAATATCAGTTTTAGCTTTTTCATAAAGTGCTGCAACAACTTTTTGGATGAAGTGTTGAAGTGATGGATGTCACAGTGGAGCTCAAGGACTTTAATCATAGCTTAAAGCCGGCGCATCAACAACATTCAGACATAGATCCAGAGTTTTTAAAACTCCTACAGCTTGTGTCCAGCTTTGGACCGGTCTGAATTACCTGATAACGGTTGTTTAAATGCTGCTGTTATCAGTCTTTGATCCAAACTACGATCACATTCGAATGATGTCGTTTCAAGTGTGTTAACAAGTTAGACGTGTTGCTGCTGCAGATCCAATGTCCGTGAAACAGCGTCAACACACAGCTTTGGATTTGTTCACTTGTCTTTTAACAAGAAAACCATAATGTTACCAAACAGGAGACCACAACGAGATGCTAGGTTGCTAATGTTACATGTGTTGCAAGATAATAGCGCCGTGTTGAAACAAGCTTAGGAACTTTAGTTCCACAATGCATAATCTCTCACTAACAAAATTTAATGAGTGAAAAAATAACCGAAATGGTACGCACGTGGACCGAACCGAACATGCTTTACCAAATCGGTTCAATACACGCACATGTACAATATCGTTACACCACTAGTTTCCTTTCTCAATACCAAATATGAAAATGTGAACTTGCGTACTTGGTAAGTGTATACTTGCTTGTACAGCTAAAAAGAATAGACTTGCCAAATGTACAATGACACAGGGAAATTGGAACAGCAGAGTACAAACCGGATTCCAAAAAAGTTGGGACACTAAACAAATTGTGAATAAAAACGGAATGCAATGATGTGGAGATGTCGTAATAAAACATAGATGACAGATCAAAAGTTTAATCTGAGTAAATGTAACATTTTAAAGGAAAAATATGTTGATTCAAAATTTCACAGTGTCAATAAATCCCAAAAAGTTGGGACAATTAGCAATAAGTGGATAGGAAAAGGGAATTGAGCATATAACCAGGTCTCTCTTGTAAATGAGTCCTCGAGGCTCAATGGGATTAACCTGCCTAAATAAAGTTTGAATGAAAAAATAATGAACAGCTGGAAGACCAATTAACACTAATTAGGTCAATTGACAACATGATTGGGTATAAAAAGAGCTTCTCAGAGTGTCAGTGTCTCTCAGAAGCCAAGATGGTAAGAGGATCACCAATTCCACCATTGTTGCGCAGAAAGATAGTGCAGCAATACCAGAATGGTGTTACCCAGCGTAAAATAGCAAAGACTTTTAAGTTATCATCATCAACCGTGCATAACATCATCAAAAGATTCAGAGAATCTGGAACAATCGCTGTGCGTAAGGGTCAAGGCCGTAAAACTCTACTGGATGCTCGTGATCTCCGGGCCCTTAAACGTCACTGCACCTCAAACAGGAATGCCACTGTCAAGGAAATAACAGAATGGGCTCAGGAATACTTCCAGAAAGCATTGTCAGTGAACACAATCCACCGTGCCATCCGCCGTTGCCAGCTGAAACTCTACAGTGCAAAGAGGAAGCCATTTCTAAGCAAGCTCCACAAGCTCAGACGTTTGCACTGGGCCAGGGGTCATTTAAAATGGAGTGTGGCAAAATGGAAGACTGTTCTGTGTCAGATGAGTCACGATTTGAAGTTCTTTATGGAACACTGGGACGCCATGTCATCCGGACCAGAGAGGACAAGGATAGCCCAAGTTGTTATCAACGCTCCGTTCAGAAGCCTGCATCACTGATGGTATGGGGTTGCATGAGCGCTTGTGGCATTGGCAGCTTGCATGTCTGGAAAGGCACCATTAATGCAGAGAATTATGTTAAGGTTCTAGAACAACATATGCTCCCATCTAGACGTCATCTCTTTCAGGGAAGACGGGCTGGACGATATGGCCAAAAATTTTATCACGAATCACGATATAGTTCTTAATTTCGGTCGATAACAATATAATTCGATATCAATTTAAACAATAGAAAAGTCTAAAAAACTATAAACTTTACAAATAAATTAATGTTCATCTTTTATTTGTATTTAGCCTCCAAAAAAATGGAAATCACCATCAAATAAACATAAAATTCTCAACCCAAGAATTCTCAGTCAGGTCATCTGGACAGTTTCTTTTTGATCTACCTTATTCCTAGCCCCCATGATTCCTTGTGCGAATTATGGGAACCACTTCCGCCGGAAACCAGAACCGGCACTTTTTTTACATGCTAGCAACGCGCTAACCGGTTTTTGTCAGAGGTTTTAGGTCATAAAATATGTGGGAACACGAACGATCACAACTCAAATGTGGAGATATTGTTTTACAGCTACCTACAGCTATTGAGGGGTGGGAGGACGACTTGAAAAAGTGGCCGAAAATAACGTACACTAGCATATTTAGCTACTAGCATACTTAGTTACTTTGTTGACTCTGTTGCTTTAGAGGGCGAAGCGATGAGCAATCTGAAAAGCTCTGAAGCTTATCAGTATCTTCACAGTAACAAGGTTGGTCCTGTTTTATTAAGAGAGGTGGTACACAATCTTATTTACCTTAAGGCAAACATAGAGCCCAGCCAAAGCCTTAAAAATCCACATCACCAGGTCCAGGTCCAGCTGACAATGATGTGCCTTGGACTGGAGAGCTGCAAGATGGTTATCTGGACACCAACTGAGCACTTGGAGCTTGACATTTCTTTTGACAAAGACTTGGACGCGGGTTCGCGCCCCGGCCACTACACACCTTGGGATGTTTATGAGTGCACACCTAATTCTCCAGCTCCCCGGGCGCTTTCTATGGCTTCTCACTGCACCACCTGGTGGTGGTTGGGTTAAATGCAGAGACGAATTTCGTCTGTGTATGGGAAACATACACAGATGACAGAAAAGGACATTATTATTATTATTATTATTATTATTATTATTATTATTATTATTACTGATTCACAAATGAAGCACCTTGAGAACTTTTACTTTTCACACATGCTTCCAACATTAGTAGATGAATTTGTTGCAAAGAAAATTCATCTCTGCCCAAAATACCTGGATCTCTTAAAAATACAGTAAACGAAAACAAATAATGAAATAGACAGGAAACGATCTTTAAAAACTTGATAATGAACAACGTGACATTTAGATAGAAACAGTAGTTTATTGCAAAGAAAATTCATCTCTGCCCAAAATACCTGGATCTCTTAAAAATACAGTAAATGAAAACAAATAGCCTCCCTAACCTGGGGTGTCCACCACCAAGTTCATGGATAGCCACCGCGAGAAGCACCGACAACCTTGCGGCCACAGCTCAAGACAACTACCTCAACAAGTGAGGTGCGGAACATGGCCCACTCAATGTCCCCCACCTCAGCTGGGATGCAGTTAAAGCTCTCCCGGAGGTGCAAGTTGAAGATCTCTCTGATGGGTTCTTCTGCCAGGCGTTCCTAGCAAACCCTCACTACACGTTTGGGTCCACCGGGTCTGTCTGGCATCTTCCCCCGCCATCAGATCTAACTCACTACCAGGTGATGATCAGTTGACAGCTCAGCTCCTCTTTTGACCTGAGTGTCCCAAACAAATGGCCGCAAATCAGATGACATGACTATGAAGTCTATCATTGATCTATGACCTAGGGCGTCCTGGTGCACTTATGGACACCCTTATGTTCGAACATGTTGTTTGGGATGGACAAACTTTGACTAGCACAGAAGTCCAACAACAGAACACTGCTCAGGTTCAGATCAGAGAGGCTGTTTCTCCCAATCACGCCCCTCCAGGTCACACTATCATTACCGACGTTGGCATTGAAGTCCCCCAGCAGAATAAAGGAGTCCGCAGCTGGCACACCTTCCAGTACCCCTGCCAAGGACTCCAAGAAGGCCAGATACTCTGAACTGCTGTTCGGTGCATAGGCACAGACAACAGTCAGAGTCCGTCTCCTCACCCAAAGGCAAAGGGAAGCCACCCTCTCATCTACCGGGGAGAACTCCAACACACAGGCACCAAGTCGGGGGGCTACAGGTAGACCCACACCAGCTTGACACCTCTCACCATGGGCAACTCCAGAGTGGAATAAGGTCCAGCCCTTCTCATGGAGATCGGTTCCAGAGCCCATGCTGTGCGTTGAGGTGAGCCCAACTATATCTAGTCTGTACCTCTCAACCTCACGCACAAGATCAGGCTCCTTCTCTACCAGAGAGGTCATGTTCCATTTTCCAAGAGCCATCTTTGGTAATGCCGGGTACCCACCTAAATTGTCAGAACGCTCCTGCCGCCCCCTTTTGGACGCTTGTCACGGTCACACTGGGAGACACTGAGACATGTCTGATGACGCGCACTGGGGGGAGGCAGAGGAGGTGGTCTAGCTCGTTTTCCGGGTCGTTTTCATGCTGCTGGCTAGGGCTGTGCGATATGACGATATATATCGTGGGGACGATAGAAACGTGTCTATCGTGCTACTTTCCTTCTATCGTCTCTATCGTGATAAATAAGAATAAAAAAATAACTGTCGCAAAGAAGCTTCATATTGTGGTTTTGCGAGATGACGGCGCTGCTTTATGTTTGACGCACGCGCGGGTTTGCGACACATGCTTTACGTTGTTAAACTCGAGAGCAACAGAGCCGCAGGCGCATGAAGCCGGTGTCTCAACAAGGAGAAAACAGCTGCACAGGCAGCCCAAGAAGAATAACTTTTACCAAAAAGAGGGGGAAGCTCACCTTGTTAGCTTCCATTATTTCGCTCCGCTGAAACTCTGAGACAAAATGGGTCCAGAGGACACGAACCCAGAGTCCAACCGAGTCCGAACTCGGGTCCAGTTAACCAATACAAAACAGACCAGAGACACAACAGAACCGCAATCAAACGCAACGTTTTCTCTTTTCTGTTTCTTGCTTTGTTTACTCAAACTTCAGAGCGGATTTCTTCTTCGTGAGTTTCATTAGCAGCTGTTGTTTTACCGCCACCTGCAGGAAAAATTTGGACCAAAGTAGAAAAGGAGTTGTTTGTTTGTTTGTTAGTTTATTCATTTTATAATATGAAATACAACAATTAACGTATTCATAATAGAAAAAAAATAAAATGAAAGGTAGCAGATGAAGAATAAATCTTATTAAATCTGCTCCTTATTCATCTAATAACAGTTCAAACAATATTTTCTATAATAACAAAATAAGTAAATAACTCAGTCAATTTTCAATTCACATATATCACACATTAAATTAGATTCATTTATTTTTTTAGCAATTCATTTTTTACCAGTTTCTTAAATACAAGGAATGATTTGGCTTCCTTAACATTTGTCATTTGTCATTAAGTCATTCCATAATCGTACTCCTTGAATTAAGGTAGATCTTAGGTAGATCTAGTTTCTACTTTGGTCCAAATTTCCTTGTTCTTTTTGTTCACATTCTTATAATTGTAACTATCTGTAGTAAAATAATAAAATAAAAAAACTTTGGTCCAAATTTTTCCTGTACACACACACACACATCGTGTTGTATATATCGTGATATATATCGTTATCGTGATATAAAAAAGTCCATATCGTGATATATGATTTTTTCCATATCGCCCAGCCCTACTTGCTGGCAGATAAAATCAGCAGCACATGACCCCCGTTCCTACTGGAGTGGGTTTTCTACGAGCCGAACTGCAGCTCCGACAGTCTTTGTTGAGATTAAAACTTTTTTTATGTTTGGGGTGATCGTACGCTGGAGCGGACAGCAGCAACTGTTTAAAATGCCAAGTTTCTTACCGGAGTCTGGTTCCAATTCATGGAGGCTCAATGGGGTAAGTTTAAAAAGTCCAAAAAAAGTCCCGTTGTCGTTGTGTAATCACATAGCAGAGGCTCTCC
>JBBPBX010059558.1:0-21734 GCA_038048925.1 Garcialebias charrua
AGTGACAGAGTCATCAGTCCGACCAAAGGAGGCTTTTTTCGGACACATGCAAGTAGAAACTTCTGGAAGTGGCCCCTCTTCCTCTTCGCTCTCTGAGTCCTCTGCTGGCTGCTGCCTACAGCGCCCGTATAGTGGCCGAAACTGGTACTGCACCATTTTTGCCAAAAATGAAAAACGAAGAATCAGAGCGAAAAATGGGTCTAAAAATATGGGAAAAAATCCATAAATAATACTCTTCGGTGTTTAATTTGCTGGACATTCAAATGAGCAAAAAAACTGCGTATTATACACCGGCGAATACGGTAATAAAACCATGAATCACTCGTCCAACAACACAAAAACACCCTGAAATCAGCAGAGCTTCACCAGCCACTTTGGACATGATTTAATAGGCTCTTTGCACCTACGGCGCTGACGTCACATCTGCCTGAGCGGATGCGGGTCGCTAGCTTCCGCTTTGAGGAACTATGACGGCTAGGAAAGAGAAACTCGCGTTTCAGAAGCAAGTTAAACATTATCACGAACACTGTTGTGTCCCCAAGCATGCTGATGTAATGGTGTTTTAACAGGGTGTCCGCGGGGTCTTGAAAGTTATTAAAAGTTGATAAATCAATTTTGGGAAAATTAAGGGTCTTGAAAAGTATTAAAAAGTCTTGAAAGCGATTTGATGAGGTATTATTTTTTTGCTGTTATTCTAGCTTTAAATAATTTGACAGCAAAAAGTATGTATGACTAATATTTGTTTTCCTTGCCGTGGAGGATTCGGAAACTGCTTCGCACAAATTTAGAGTGTCAGGTTACAACAGCCTTTACGGCTAGGCCTATCTTGTGCGCATGCGCGGCTGCTTTATCTCCAAGTTGAGTCTGTGTGTTCGAGTAAGTTGCCGCAAGACCGTGAGAACAATGGGTAAATGCAAGTTTTCGGACTCCTGGTTGGAGATGCCTGATTTTCAAGAATGGCTGAGGCCTGTCGCCGAGAATAACCGCGAGGCTTATTGTACATTTTGTAAAAAAAAAGATGAGCGTAGCCTCGATGGGCATAAACGCTGAAGCTGAGTTAGAAGAGCTGAAAAAAAGAGAAAAGTTCTACAAGAGGTGTGCGATTCTCTGCAAAAAGATGCAGATCAGTTGGCAGAGCAGGCAGAGGGAAAGTCAGGTTCTTTAATGGCCCAACTGATCACCAAGTCCAATGTCTTGAGAAGGAGACGTAAAGAAAAACTCAGTGAGCTGGTGCAAACTGAAGAGTTGCTGGAATGCAAAGCAACTGCACTGAGGCACATGTAATGATTACTGTGTTTATTTCTTATTCGCCATTGTTCAACCAAGTTACTTAAAAATAGCTACGAGTCTTGTTCAAAGTCAAAAGTCAAAGTCAACTTTATTGTCAGAACTGCAATATGTACAGGACATACACAGGATTGAAATTGCGTTTCTCTCAGTCCCTCGGTGCAACAGTAACCATTTAAACACTAAAACACTGAAACATTTAATAAACATAAGCATAAAATAGTAAAAGTGTAACACTGTCCTGAGTTTTTGCATAGTAGTATAAAAGTATGAAAATTTACACCAACACTAAAACACTAAACATTTAATGAACATAAGCATAAAATGAAATAATAAAAGTGTAATACTGTCCTGAGTTTTTGCATAGTAGTATAAAAAATATATAAAAAGTATACTGTATCTATAAAATAAACTGTTGTAACCTACCGGTAAGCTATATTTTCTTAAACCTAGTCGTGGTTCAGTTTCTTCTTTTGAACTTTTTTCTTTCCACTGTATCTGTTCTGTTGTAAGTTTGAGATTCATGGATTTAATTGAAAACAACAGCAGTTTTGTAAATCCAAAGATTTGTTGCTTAAAGGGGACCAAATGTAGGATATATAATTTTTTGTGGTTTATCTGTGGGCTATCCAGACCATTTTCAGTCAATTTTATACACAAAATAATGCTTAGATTAAAAAATATCCCCTTTCTATTTCTGCCAAATTTCACTTCCGTTCAAAACAGGCTGTTTATGATAATGAGCTCGGAAGTGCACGCCCTTCTAAAATCTATTTACATAAACTCCGCCCTCCAAAGGGTTCACGTTAGCATTTAACTTTAGAAATGGCTACTGCTAGCAGCTAGCAGCTCCGTTGTACAGCCGTATATATTTGACCCTGAGTCAGACCCAGAGGCTGAAGATGTGGATCAACCTGCACAACCATTAAGGATGCAGCAAGCGTTGTCTGAATGGTGATTCATGTTTAGACTAAAAACTCATGTTATCAACATTGCAATACGAAAACAAAGTGACGATGAGGTCTTGAATTTATTTTGGAAGGTCTTTAAAAAGTCTTGAAAAGGTATTGAAATTAACTTCATTATTCCTGCATATACCCTGTTTAAGTTTCCACTGACTTTTTATTTCCGGATTTTATTTTTTTTCCGGATTCTTTAGTTTCCACGAGGATCCTCCAGATACAGAAAATTGCACGTCTGCGAGTTCACATTGAGCGTGCAATCTGAAGGGATTGCATATATACACATGTATGGGTATATATACACATATATATTATGTGTATATATACACATACATGTGTATATATACACATACATGTGTATATATACATATACATGTGTATATATACACATACATGATGTGTATACACATACATGTGTATACTGTATATGCAATCCGAAGAGATTGCATATATTCACATGTATGTGTATATATACACATATATATTATGTGTATATGCACATACACATATATATTATGTGTATATACACATAATATATATGTGTATACATATATATTATGTGTATATATGCATAATATTGCTGATAGCGTGATATCAACAATTGATATCCCACTATCAATTGTTGGAAGTATTAATTAACTTACCCTGATGCATGCTCAATAATCCAGGTAGAAAAATCTTTTTTTTAAAAAGCTAAGTCTGGTCCTCTGGACATTCAAAAAACAAATACTGTAGACAGTTTTTTTTTTTTTTGCACGTCCAGAGGACCAGACTTAGCTTTTTTAGATATATTAATGAACTTTTTACAGTGGCTTGCCTGGTTAATTATCAAAATAAACTTCTTGTCAGTGCATGGGCTAAGGGAAAGAATTTCTGATGGACATTGTCCACACGAAATGAGTTCACACAGAAGCATTTAAATGTATTTTTCAAATTCAAGATCTTTTTATTGAATTTTTCTTTTTTTTTTCTCTCCAACAAAAAAAAACACAACATCATTAAACAGCAAAGATGACAATGAAACATCCGTATGTAACCATTGGTAAAGACACCATCAAACCTAGTCAATCTGAGCTACAACATGTACACCCTAATCCACACCAAAGGAAAAAAATAAAATAAAATAAAACAAATAAAATAAAATAAAATAATCCCTACCCAATCATTGCCATAAGGAAAGGGAAAAAATAAATAAAAGGTAAAATAGCCAAGAGACTGCATTAACCTGAATGAGTTGTGTTGTCAAAGAGACTGGAACAGATTCAGGAAAGGTCCCCAGACATTCTCAAATTTACCCTCTTTCTGTTGGAGTGTGAATCTGATTTTCTCCAGCTTTAAACAGGACATGATGTCAGCCAACCACTGAGCGTGAGTGGAGAGAGGTGAACAATATTACATGTTGTTGGTTTTTATTTAGGTGTGTCATGCCCTCTACAAGACCAAACAGAGCAATCAGTGGGTCAGGGTTCAGACGTGTATCTAGTACATGTGATAAAGTCTGAAAGATTTCCCGCCAATATTTGTTCAGAGATGGGCAAAACCAAAACATATGGGAGAGAGAGGCTTCAGCATGTTTGCATCTCACACAGTATGGGCTGACATCAGGATACATAGAGGACAATTTCAGTTTAGAGATGTGAGCTCTGTGCACCACTTTAAATTGTATTAGACAATGTCTAGCACAGAGAGAACTGGAGCTCACCAGTCTGAGTATGGAGGTCCAAGAGTCCTCTGAAATAGAGGAGCCAAGATCCTCTTCCCAAGCAGCTTTGATTTTATCTGAGGAAGCACGCTTCAAATCCAATAGTTTACTGTAAATGAATGAAATGGACTGTTTTTTATTTGGGTCTAAAGAAAGAATAGTGTCAACAATACTGCTATCAGTTGAAATGGAGAGGTTGGACAAATGAAGAGTAATAAAGTGCCGTATTTGGAGATACCTAAAAAAATTGGACTGGGGAAGACTAAATTTTTCACATAGTTGTTGAAATGAAGCTAAAGTGTTATTGAGAAACAAGTCATTGAAGCGTACTATACCCCTTCTTTGCCATTCTTTAAAAACAGAGTCCTGAGATGAGGGTTTGAAAAGTTGGTTAGACATAATAGGACTATAAAGAGAGAGACTAGAGAAATCAAAATATTTACGAAATTGTGCCCAGATTTTTAGTGAGTGTTTTATAACTGGATTTATAACAGTTGTAAGTGGTGGAAGCGGGAGTGAGGATCCCAAGAAAGCCACGGAGGACCATTTCCCAGAACACTGTGACTCCATCTCTACCCAGTCAGGGCTGTCAGGCCTGTTGTAATAGAATGACCAGAATGCTAGACAGTGCAAGTTTGCTGCCCAATAATAAAAGCGGAAATTTGGAAGGGCAAGACCGCCTGCGGCCTTAGTTTTTTGGAGATGTGTCTTATTTAAGCGTGGACGTTTTCCTTGCCACAGATATGATGAAATGATGGAATCTAACTGAACAAAGAATGAACCAGGGATAAAAACAGGAATATTTTGAAAAAGATATAAAAACTTAGGTAAAGTGACCATCTTGACTGAGTTAATACGGCCTGTGAGGGAAATGGAAAGCGGTGACCATCGGGATAATGCCTGCTTTGTCTGATTCAACAGAGAGACAAAGTTTTCTTGATATAAATCTTTATACCTCCTCGTAACTGTAACACCCAGGTAAGAGAATTTTGTCTTCTCAATTTTAAGAGGCCATTTACCAAAGTCAAGAGTCTGCGCCAGGGTATTGACAGGGAAAATTACACTTTTACTCAGGTTTAATTTGTAACCAGAGTTTATTCCAAATTCCTCAAGTAATGATAAAACGGAGGGCAGCGTGTCAGTCGGATGAGAAATGAAAAGTAAAAGGTCATCAGCATAAAGGGAGACCTTGTGCTCCATATCGCCTCTCCAGATTCCTGAAATTGTGTCACAGGACCGCAAAGCAGTGGCAAGAGGTTCAATTGCCAGGTCAAAGAGCATAGGGCTCAGTGGGCATCCCTGGCGAGTTCCTCGATGTAGACTGAAGGGTTTTGATATCTGAGAGTTGGTACGAATGGTTGCGGTGGGATGTGAATAAATTAATTGCACCCATGTAATGAAATTGGGGCCAAAACCAAATTTGTCAAGAACATTAAACAAGTAGTCCCATTCAACCCGATCAAATGCTTTCTCCGCATCAAGGGAAATAACACACTCAGGAACAGTATCCGAAGGAGAATAAATAATGTCCAAAAGGCGTCTGACATTAAAAAAGGAGTGCCTGCCTTTAATGAATCCAGTCTGGTCTTTTGATATGATGAAAGGAAGGATCTTTTCCAACCTTTGAGCAAGAACTTTGGCTAAAATTTTGGCGTCTGTATTTAAAAGGGAGATTGGTCGATAAGAGGAACAGTGAGTTGGGTCTTTTCCTTTCTTTGCAATGAGGGTAATGCAGGCCTCTAAAAAAGATTTCGGAAGGGATCCTTGGTCAAATGACTCTAAGAGAACCGAGTGTAGGAGTGGGGAAAGTAATGAAGAAAATTTCTTAAAAAATTCAGCAGGGAAGCCGTCAGGACCCGGACATTTGCCAGACTGCATTACCGATACAGCTGACACAATTTCTGTCAGGGATATTGGGATCTCCAGTGCATCTTTCAGGTTGGGTGTGAGTTTTGGCATGTTGGTCTTTTCGAAAAACTGAGAAGATAAATTCTTGTTGGTTTGGGATTCTGAAGTATATAAATGGGAATAAAAGTCCTTAAATGCTCTGTTAATTTGTAAATGATCTAGAGTTGTGGTGCCGTTCTCTAATTGGATCTTAGGGATGATTTGTTTAGCCATGGCACCCTTCAACTGATTTGCCAGTAGTTTTCCTGACTTTTCTCCATGTATGTAAAATGATGATTTACTTTTCAAAAGTGATTGTTCTATTGAGTATGTAGACAATAAATCAAACTTAGTTTTGAGTTCTACTTTTTTTTGTACAGATTAGGGCATTTGTTTTGAGCGTATTGTTGATCAATTTCTTTTATCTGCTGGGCTAAATCAGTTCTTTCTTTTTGAGATTTTTGCCTCAGCCGGGCGGTATATGAAATGATTTGTCCCCTAAGATAGGCCTTAAGGGTATCCCAAACTGTTGACAGTGGGATCCCAGGAGTTCTGTTTATGGATAGAAAGAAGGTTATTTCTTTTTCTATAAATGTAACAAAATCATTGTTTGACAGTAACGTTGAATTGAATCTCCACTGTCTACTCCTTATAGGAATGTCAGGGAGGGACAAAGACAGAGTGACAGGTGCATGGTCTGAGATGACAATACTGTGGTAGTCACAGCCACGGACAGAGGGAAGAAGTTTGTTGTCCATGAAAAAGTAATCGATCCTCGAGTATGAATGATGAACATGAGAAAAAAAAGAATATTCTCTCTCAGCTGGGTGTAAAAAACGCCATACATCGCACAGGCCATACTTAGATAGAAAGGCACGAATAGTGTGGGACGACCTGCTGGCTGTGGCAGGGTTTGTAGAGGATCTGTCCAAAACTGGGTCCAACCAGCAATTCAAGTCACCACTGAGTATCAATGAGTATGTGTTTAGGTCCGGGAGCAGTGAGAATAATTTCTCAAAGAAACCAACATCATCCGTATTTGGGGCATAAACGTTAACTAGCACTACTGGTGTGTTGTACAATTTACCGGAAACAATCACAAAACGACCATATTTATCTGAGTTAACTTGAAAAGGTTCAAATGAAATGTCTTGACTGATGAGGATCGAGACGCCCCGAGCCTTTGCTCGAAATGAGGAATGGAAACTCTGCCCGTGCCATGTTTGCAGTAATCGTTTGCTATCGTCACTTCTAATGTGAGTCTCCTGCAGGAAAGCAATGCCTGTATTTAACTGTTTTAAATGAGAGAGCACCTTCCTTCTCTTGACGGGGTGGTTCAAACCTTTGACGTTCCAGCTTGACAACACCAACTGACCACTCATATTACTAATAATTTGTATAAGAAAGGTAGGTAATACAGTCTAATGTGTTGATGGCTGTGCAGTTCTTGGCAAAGTGAAAGAAAATATAAATTAATGGCAGTGATGGACCCCCCACCCCCCTCCCTTTCCCACCCTGGACAGCTGCAACAGACAGAAGCAGCAAGCTCCATAGAAATTAAAAATAAGTCTCCTGTCTAACTTTTAAACTAGTGCTCCAGTATCATCAGAGGAAAAAAAATGTATAAGCACCTCATGCAAGGCCAAAAATGTACACATAGATGTGTGATCACGCATACACATATAAACAAAGTTAAATTAATCCTAATCCTAAATTAAATCTTCAATCAGTCCAAGACCAATTCAAGATTCAATTCAAGATAGTCAACAGGTAAACAAGAAGAGGAAAAATGTTAATAGTTCAAAATAATATATTGAAAACATTATATATTTCACCCATTTTTATACATGGATAGGCCTACTTCAATTATTTATGTGCCTAAATACAAAACCAGAAAGCCCCCCCCCCAAAAAAAAAGTCTCAGATAATCAGAGTATGGGCAGAGTCCTGCTCATCTGTTCGTCACCTCATGTAAACAAAAGTTTAGTATAAACATAAACAAAGCCAGTGCGGGAACAGCGCGTTGCACATCAGTCAAAAGAAAAGTTAAATATTACTGTACTTGCGCTGTTAAGCCTGCCCTGAGGTAACTCCTGTCTAACTTTTAAACTAGGGCTCCAGTATCATAAAAAGGGGGGAAGAATTAAAAAAAAAAAAAAAAATTTCTATAAGCACCTCACAAACTAGTTTAAAGTATGCAAGGCCAAAAAATGTATACACATAAATGTGTACCGGTAATCACGCACACATATACAAACGTAAAGTTAAATTAATCCCAATCTCAAATTAATTATCAATCAATCCAGGACTAACCCAAGATTCAGCTCAAAATAGTCAACAGGTAAACGAGAAAAGGAAAAATGTTTCATTTCAAAAATGTTAATAGTTCAAAAAAAAGCTGCAACTAAAAAAGTCTCAGATAATCAGAGTATGGGCAGAGTCCTGCTCATCTGTTCCTCACCTCATGTAAAGAAAAGTTTAGTGTAATAATCAAAGCCAGTGCGGGAACAGCGCATTGTTCATCAGTTAGAAGAAAAGTTTAAATATTACTTGCGCTGTGAAGCTTGAAAGGTGTCACTGAACTTCTGCGCCTCCTCCACAGAGCCCAGCCACTTTCTGTGTCCATCAGGTAAAGTCACGCGGAGTCGAGCAGGAAAAAGCAAAGCAGGTTTTAAGCCCAGAGAGTACAGCGCAGCCATCACGTCCTTATATTCCACTCGCTGGTTGAGGACTTCTGGGGAGTAGTCTTCCACGATCTGCACCGGTTTCCCCCGGTATTCAAGCCTGCCTCTGCGTCTAGCCTCCCGGATCATGAGCTCCTTCACCTGGACCCGGTGCACTCGCAGGATAACCGGGCGCGGCCGCTGGTCCGAGGCGGGTTTCGGGGCGAGGGTTCGATGGGCCCGGTCCAGTTCGGGTGGAGAAGGAAGCGTGTCACGCCCGTAGATGTCGCACAGCAGGTTGGAAAAGAAGTCTGTGGGACGTCCGCTTTCAATAGACTCCGGTAAACCCAGCACACGAATATTCTGCCGTCTGCTTCGACTTTCTAAATCCGCCAGTTTAGATTTTAGTCTGGTGTTTTCCTCCTGCAGAGTTGAGCAGGTGTTTTCCACCTCCGACATGCGCTGGCTCAGGTCGTTAGTGACAAGTTCCAGTGATGACACACGCTGGCCGTGTTCCTCCACCGCGAGCCGGGTCTGGTCCAATTTGAGATCCAGCTGGTGGAAAGTTTGTTTGAACTCAGCTGACAGCGCCGCGCGGTGCTCCTCCAGCAGCGAGGTAATTGCCTCGAGGGTTATTAGGCCAGCGTCATCCTTCTCAGCGTCCTTCTTTGATCTTGTCGACTTTTGAGACATTTTTAATCCAAAATCTTCAAAAGAGATGCTTAATGAAGTTGTGTGCGTGATAATAGGCAAAAAATATTACATATAGAGGGCTTGGTGGTACTAAAAAATAAATTTTACCCGGAGCACTGGCAAGTGCGACTCACTCCATCTCACGACCACACCCCCCCTCTTAAATGTATTTTTATTCTTATGAACTGATTGCATGTTATCAAATTTCATGAATAAATGTGAAGACAAATAAACATTTCTTGTTTTTCACATTTCACTTGCTTTTATAAAAAAACATGGTAAAAAACAAGTACAGTAAACACACGAGCACTGACCAGAGGAGATTGTGATGTGCAACGGCGCAGGACTAAATTTGGCCAAATGGTGGTGTCCATCAGAGGCACGCAGTCATGGAACACACTGCTAGTTTCCATCAGGTACTGTGGCACCTACTCTGGCTTTAAAATTCATTTGAAACTTTGGCTGAAAACTAACCAGAAGTGCACTCATGTGTAGATTACTTTGTCTATTTTCTTATGGCATCATATTTTTATTGTAATTTTATGTTGTGTTATGTGCTATATAGGTGATGTTTGTATTTTTCTCTGCTCTTTTGTTTTATGGGATGTTTCTTATTCTTACCTGCCTTAGGACAACGGATGAAAACTAGCTATTGTGCTAACTCCGGCATATTTACATTACTGCTTACTACTATCATGTTGATTAATATGCATTGTCCTAACTTAAATAAATAAATGAAATAAATGAAAATAAATTCTTCAAATGATAAATTGTTATAAAACAAAGTGTCTTTTTTTTCTTTTGAATTTCATAGTATCTACAGCACACAACCTATTCAAAAACAAAACTTGTGGCACATCCATTCATTAAACTTGGCCAAATAAAGCGTGATTGTCCCAAATCCCATTTTTGGACATAAAAGAATTTCTGAAGCATGACAGAAAATTAAGATAGTGTATGCCTTTCTTTAAATAGATCATTTTTGTTTTTACTACTGTAAACTTTTTTGTCATCTGAAACGCGTTACATTTTTTTGTGTAACAAAAAAATATTTTTTTTGATCTTCCATGTTTTCCATCCAGTCGCTGCCAGACACTCTCGGTTGGTGACAGATGATGTGTCCAAATAGCAGTACTGTATACCTCTGCCACTCTAAGCAGACAGGTCAGGAAGAGAGCCAGTCATTCCTCTGAAGAGGGTACCCGTACTCCTTTGAATAAAACATCACACAGATGTATTTAACTCGGGGCTAAAATATATGTAGGGATGTGCCGATCAGGTTTTATGAAACCGATCACGATACCGATCACCTATGTGTGACGATCACCGATACCGATCACAAATGCCGATCGCTTATATGTGTGCCGATCACATATACCGATCACCGATCAGATGGATTGCCTGTAACTTATGAGTGCTGCTTCTGGCTACAAGATCTGAAAACTTTTCAGATCTTGTAGCCAGAAGCAGCACTCATGTTCTTTTCAGAACCATAAAATCACCATAATTCAGACAAAAACATATTTTTACTCATTTATTTCAGAGAACAAAGTAAATAAAAGTAATTATCAACTGCATTATCAAAGAAAAATGTTTACCTTACTAACTTTCAATTAAAAAAAAGGTTTTTTATTGTTTAAAAAAAAACACATCTATTACTTCATATAAAAAACTAAAATACCCCATTTGCTACTTAAAGCTGCACTGTTGGCTGTTTTTACAAATGGCTTTATAAATACGTAAAGTATCATTATTATTATTTTTTTTATAATTTCGTGCTTTTTTGAACAACTTCCTGCGGGAACCAGGAACCGGAAATACCGCCTCCGCCATTTTACATTCATTAGTTCCAGACTCGGCAGTCGGCTTTTGGAGGACTGTTTCTCCCATAAGAGGATGCCTCATACGGATAAATTAACTGGAAACACTCCCTGAACTCTGTGAATGTCTCAGGACTGGAGCAGCAGCCGCGATCGCTCCGCCGAGCGCTCCCACAGCACCGCGCGAGACCAGCAGCTCATGGTATGAGCTAAGGCTAACATGCTAAACCAGAGCTGCAGCAGACAGCCGGCTTTGTGCGATCAGAGGTTCCTGGAGCTCGCCTCGATGTCGGACTGGAAGCAGAAGATATCGGGGGACACCCAGCTAACTTGGAATAACAAAGCCGACAGCCTTTTTGAAGCCACAGCTAAACTGGACTGCCCGTAAAGGCCGAGATACAGTGAAGCAGACTCCGTATACGCGCGTATACGCCCGTATACGCGCGTATACGGAGCAGCTCGGCTGATGTTCTCGCGTAGATTCTCGTGTTTTCGCTCCAAATTCTACGTCATTTCCTCCGTACCGTCACTTCCGATCGTCACTTCCGCTAGTTTTTCGCTCCACGGAGAGGACTCAACTGAGCTCGCTGATTGGTCACTTTGACACGCCTACTGAAATGATTGACAGATTTCAGTCAGCTCAAAGTGAAACCTATCGTGAGCAGCTCGCTCAGACTTCTGCGGTGTTCTGATACGGTCTTTCTACTATATATGTTATAAAAAGTTCTCTCAGAAATAAAAATAATAACAGGGAGTGCTTTTCCTGCAGCCCACAGCCCACCACAGCCCACCAGGGAATATATAAAACATTGCGCACCCAGGTAGGACCTGAATTCATTCATTTCATTCATCGAGTGAACGGAGGAAGAAGCGGTTACTTGACTTTAGGCAAAAAAACAAAAGAAAAGGCCCGATCAGCGATAAAAAAGAGGAATTTATTTCATTTGTGTAACATACAAAACAGTCCGGAGCCGGGGAAGTTTAGGTCAGACACCGCGCATCGCGTATGCGAATCGCGTATGCGTAGTAAAAAAATACTTTTGCGCGTACTTGCCCTGAGGGGCTACGCGGGGCTACGCTGCGTACGGGGCATACGTACGCTGCGTATTGGCGTATCGTGAGGACGCTCGAGTGTATCTCGCCCTTAACTGCGCAGCAGACTCGGTGGGGCTACTCGGTGGGGCTACATGCTAACAGGTGTTGCTAATGGCGGCGCTGGCAGACGGCTTTTGGTAAGTTATTAAAACGTATAAAAACATTTTAATGACGAATTAGGTTTGTTGTGTTGAAGGACTTCGTTGAACTTCCTCCACGAGGTACTTTTTCGTCGCACGTTTTGCAGTTAGCAAACTTCGCATCACAGGCTCTGTGATCGGTAATTGAAGGCAAAAGCCGATCACATACGCTTTAATGATTATCGACCGATTATGATCGTGACCGATCGATCGGCACATCCCTATATGTAAGATAGCAAGACATGAAAATTATATATTGCCAGTATTATTTACTGTAATCCTCTTTTACACATTCGACCCTGCACAGGCCCAAATCGTGCCAACTGGACCTGGTTTTGCACCCTGTGAAATCCAGAACCAGCCACACAGGAACAACTGCACGTCACCATTACGACAGGAACGGAATCTCTTGAGGACTACCTGTTGACAGATCATATTACACATTTTGTTAAGGTTTTCTTTCAAATTGTTGGCATGAAATGGAGTGCCCTCCTTAAAACAGTGAAAAATACTGTGATCAAATGGAACTCATGTTTACATTAAAACAAAACATTTGAAACTAGTCTTGCTTTTAATGTTATGATGAAAAAATGTCATGATAAGAGGAGGGGGCTGTAAACACGGTCCCTTTTGAGCTCTTAACAAAATGCATGCAAAAATAAATAAATAACATAACACGGAACCCATGGAACATGGCCATATAATAAATTTGAACCAGAACAGTCAGCTGAACTTGAACTCTGACAAATTACCAGTGCTACCTTCTTTTAAACTGAGGTTTGTCGTGTTTCTTCATGGATCTGAAGCAAAAAGAACCGCAACCTGTCCTGTTACCTCGTCTCTGTTTGACACTATCAACAGCAAAAAAGCAATATATACTGAACACAAATAGAAATTATTAGGTTAAACATTGTCCGATTGAATAACTGAGAATGTTCAGGTACTTTATTGGTACATTTTATACTAAAATCACCGGTAAAAATGCCTGCTAGCATTAGCTAAAGCTAACGTTAGCCACACAATCGAAGCAAAGTAAAACTCACCTTCGTGTTTGTGGATGTAAGACGAGGCATACATCTTAAAGCCTTTCTCTAATTTAGTCGTTGGAGCTTTGGATGAGACTTACAAATGCGATTAACATCGTTAATAGTCAGCTTGGGCAAGCCCTGCAAACACGAACACCTCGAATAAAACGCCATGTTCAATAGACCAGAAGTGAGCGGTCCGCATAGACCGGAACACGGAAGTTGACGTGCAAAGAGCCTATTCGCTCGTGAGTCGTGACAAATCAATTTCCTCATTCCTGTGAGTGAAGGATGAAGCGATCACTTGACTTTTGGCAAAAGAACAAAATAAAAGTCCAGCTCTGGGATGAAGAAGGGATATTTAATACATTTGTGTCACATACAAAACAGTCCTGCATCGCTTTGCAATCCTTTGAATGAGAACGAGCCGCGGCGCTGAGGCTGGGACAGGCGGGGGCATGGGTTGGGGCGTGACAAACAACTCTGTTTTTATTGGCTGGTCATTGTCCGGGTCACTCTGTGTTTTTATAAATGCTGATAGAGAAGCAAGGGGACTATAGTTTTTTTCAGAGATTACTTTGTCTAACATCAGTCTGTCAGTAGATAGTGACAGAGTGAAGAAATATGTTAAAAATATATTGTTTGAAAAGTTACAGACTACATTACAAAGTTACATAGTTCAGCTTTAAGTTCAGTAACGGTGGACAGATAAAAACTATTTTTAAATCTGTTTGTTCTTGTCTTGATTGGTCTGTACCTTTTCCCTGATGGTAACAGTTCTCATATTATATAATAAATAATAATATAAATAAATCATCCACAAATAATTTTGTAACAACAGCAAGTATGACATCATTACCAGCTTTTATTTTGAAAACTCGCAAAGGTTACCATAATTCATAGTGTTTGTGTGCACAACAAAACCATCATTTTGGAAGTGGAGACTGGCGTGATGGCATTTTTTACTGCCTGACGTTCTCAGAGTTGGGGCAAAAGCTACATGTCAGACCACCACCAACCACATGTTTTTTTTCTGTTACAGATGAAGTTCATGTTAATAAATGTTGTAAAACTGAGAAGAGTTCCTGGGTGAGAGATTCATCAGTTCACTGGTATCAAACCAAACATCAGGGTTACACAGGTATGTATTTATTTACTGCAGTCTAAAGTGAAGTGTGGAGCTAAGCTGTGTTAGGAACTGTTTGGATCCTGTAGTCAAGCTGTGTCCACGATTCAGATTTTTTAAAATCTTGCTCTTCTTCACAGCTTGTTACAGCATCACGATGCGTTCAGTTTCAACTAGAAAATGCACTCTGCTACACCAACATATCCAGGGCTTAAAGACCTCCGGCACCCCGCCGGATTTCCGGCTTTTGACCAAACTGTTGGAAAAAATAATAATGAAAAAATAAAAATGTTCGCCTCAACTTAACTTTGATGGACAGCGATTACATCCAATCACATTGAAGCTCACATTGTTTTGACCAATTACAAACAGGAGGCGGGTCTTAGCGTGTGCATGCGGCTGCAGTCAAATCAATGCGGAGTTCGTCACACCGACCGGAACACAGTTTTAGAAACAAGTGGCCTCTGGTCCGCTGGCCCTCTGCACGCGCACTGAGCCTTGCAGCTTCGGCGTAACAGGAGGTAATTTCTCCTCCTCGTGTGTCCACGCCTCCTCTGACTGTCCTCCCTTTCGAGCGACAGAGCGCAAGGTACGTGTTTCAAATGAGCGACCGGAAAAATAGAGAGCAGGTGTTCTGTGTGTGTGCGCGCCATGTGTTTTTGAGGCGTGAGCTGCAGCTCTACCTTGTTCTAAATAAAACTCCGTTTGGCTGGACTCAGTCTGCAGCGAATCAGAGCGCAGCCCCCCCCCACTGCTGAACACATAAACAGTCACCCTCCTCCTTTCTGACGGAGGCTCCAAGTTGCTGTTGAAGATTCTCAGAGGCTCCAAGTTATTTCTGCAGGATTGAACGGAGTTCAATGCAGATAAAGTCAGTGACAGCTGGGGTGACAGCTTAAATAAGAAGGTTGATTTTCCCTCTGGGGAACATGAATAAGTAAAGTTAAATAATAAAGTCTGTAGTTAAATAAAACAGGTTTTTGAGCTGCATGCATTCAGCTGGGACTTGTTGCTCTCTAAACTAGTTATTGAATCAAGTTACTTATGTAGGTAAACATAGATGTTTAACCCTTTAAAATACACCAGAATACAGGAAATGGCATCTACTTTATTCCAAATTTTCTGGGGGAGGACCCCCAGACCCCCCACCAGTGTGCCTGCCCCCACCCCTTACAAATGCTTCTGATGCCAATGCTGGTAAGACATTTTCATTAGAGTTTTAACAGTCTGTGTTCACATGAAACTTTTTCACTGCACAGAACATCTGTGTGTTGATACTGGAGATGACTCCAGCTCTTACTGTGAAAGTTATTTAGAATGCTGGGAGTCAAAACCAGCTCTGTGGAACTTCCTGTTAGATTGTGATATTGAGTATTCTAAATTTATTGCAGAAGAATTGACTGAACTGTGTCTGTTCAATGTGGCGTTGAGTCTGTTTTTGAGTTGTTTTTGCAGCAAGGTGGTTCTCTGGGGCACATATTTTACATTAAGTTCAGATACATTGAAACCTCATGTAAGTCATTGTTACTTGAAGCTGAATTGTTTAAAAACAGTTTGCACTTTTCAGAGAGCATTTTTAATAAACGTTGGCAATTTTATTTGATCAACAACACAAAAAAGTTTCAGGCTGAGGATTTTTTTTTCACTTTAAGCCCTGCAAACAGGTTGCCGGCGGAAATTGTACTACACTTAGTCGAAGACCTCGAGGAAGGAAACGTGTCAGGAGACAGAGGGAGAGGAGGAAAGTGAAGAATGTAGGACTGAGGGTTGCAACTCTAAATGTGGGGACAATGACAGGCAAAGGTAGAGAGCTGGCTGACATGATGCAGAGAAGAAAGGTAGATGTTTTATGTGTCCAAGAGACCAAGTGGAAGGGCAGCAAGGCTCGCAGTATTGGAGCAGGGTTCAAACTGTTTTACCATGGTGTGGATAGAAAGAGAAATGGAGTAGGGGTGGTCCTGAAGGAGGAGTTGGCAAAGAATGTAGTAGAGGTGAAGAGAGTGTCAGATAGGGTGATGTGCCTGAAGGTAGAAGTAGAAGGTCTGATGCTAAACATAGTCAGTGGTTATGCTCCACAGGTTGGATGTGATGGGGAGGAGAAAGATAAATTTTGGAAAGATTTGGATGAAGTGATAGAGAGTATTCCCAGGGAGGAAAGAGTGGTGATTGGAGCAGACCTGAATGGACATGTTGGTGAAGGAAACAGAGGGGATGAGGAAGTGATGGGTAGGTTTGGTGTCAAGGAAAGAAACCAGGAAGGACAGATGGTGGTGGATTTTGCCAAGAGAATGGAAATGGCTATAGTCAATACCTATTTCCAAAAGAGGGAGGAACATAGAGTGACCTATAAGAGTGGAGGAAGGAGTACACAGGTCGACTACATTCTGTGTAGAAGAGGAAACCTGAGGGAGATTGGAGACTGTAAGGTTGTGGCAGGGGAGAGCGTGGCCAGACAGCATCGGATGGTTGTGTGTAGAATGACTGTTGTGAAGAAGAGAAAAAGAGTAAATCAGAGAAGAAGACCAAATGGTGGAAGCTAAAGAAGGAAGAATGTTGTAAGAAATTCAGAGACGAGCTGTTAAAGGCTCTGGGTAGTAAGAAAGAGCTTCCAAGTGACTGGGCTACTACAGCAACAGTAATTAGAATGGCAGGTAGGAAGGTACTTGGTGTGTCATCTGGACAGAGAATGGATGATAAGGAAACCTAGTGGTGGAATAGTGAAGTGCAGGACGCCATTCAAAGAAAGAGATTAGCCAAGAAGAAATATGACAGTGAGAAGACTGAAGAGAGGAGACAGGAATATAAGGAGATGGGACATAGAGCAAAGAGGGAAGTAGCTAAGGCAAAGCAGAGGGCGTACAATGAGTTGTATGGGAGACTGGACACTAAAGAGGGCGAGAAGGACTTGTACCGATTGGCAAGACAGAGGGATCAGGCTGGAAAGGATGTGCAACAGGTTAGGCTTATTAAAGATGGGAATGGGAATGTTCTAACAAGTGAGGAGAGTGTGATGGGAAGATGGAAGGATTACTTTGAGGAGCTAATGAATGAAGAGAATGAAAGAGAAAGAAGAGTGGAGGTCATAGAAACTGTGGACCAGGAAGTGGGAAAGATTAGTGAGGGTGAAGTCCGGAAAGCTCTGAAAAGAATGAAGAAGGGGAAGGCAGTAGGACCTGATGACATACCAGTGGAGGTTTGGAAATGTCTTGGAGAGATGGCAGTGAGGTTTTTGACTCAAATATTTAATGGAATATTTGAGGGTGAGAAAATGCCTGAAGAATGGAGAAGAAGTGTGCTGGTGCCCATTTTTAAGAACAAGGGTGATGTACAGAGTTGTAGCAACTACAGGGGAATTAAGTTGATGAGCCACACGATGAAGATCTGGGAGAGAGTTGTGGAAGGAAGGCTTAGACAAGAGGTGACTATCTGTGAGCAGCAGTATGGTTTCATGCCAAGAAAGAGCACCACAGATGCCATCTTTGCTTTGAGGATGTTGATAGAGAAGTACAGAGAGGGTCAGAAAGAACTCCATTGTGTGTTTGTGGATTTAGAAAAAGCATATGACAGGGTGCCAAGAGAGGAGGTGTGGTATTGCATGAGGAAATCTGGAGTGGCAGAAAAGTATGTTAGACTGGTACAGGACATGTATGAGGACAGCAGGACAGTGGTGAGATGTGCTGTAGGAGTGACAGATAGCTTCAAGGTGGAGGTGGGATTGCATCAAGGATCGGCTCTGAGCCCCTTCTTGTTTGCTCTGGTGATGGACCGACTAACAGATGAGGTCAGGCAGGAATCCCCATGGACTATGATGTTTGCAGATGACATTGTGATATGTGGTGAGAACAGGGAACAGGTGGAAGAGAACTTGGAGAGGTGGAGGTATTCACTTGAAAGAAGAGGAATGAAAGTCAGCCGTAGTAAGACAGAGTACATGTGTGTGAATGAGAGGGAGGCCGGTGGAACAGTGAGGCTACAAGTAGGGGTGGGCGATATATCGAATATACTCGATGTATCGCGATATTTTAGATGTACGATGGTTAAAAGGGCTATATCGTATATATCGAGAATCCTCCTGCTGTCGCGCGGGCTCCCACTCGCCCCCCTCCTTCCTGCAGGCTGCAGGAGGACGGAGCCGCGGAGACTTTCAGCACAAGTGAACACGGCAGATATGAAGAGCGCTGCCAGCTGCTGAGGGGGAAAAACAATGTTCTTTCTGAGCTAGTTTGGATTAAATTGTCAGATGAGGGCATAAAAAATGTTTTTGTAGACGATGCTGAAAATAATCCCGAAGAAAGGTCGGAACTACGAATGTTTTTCACCATTTAAACAGCGGAGTGGAGCATGATGAGACCAAGTGTTTTTCAGCCTGCTGCTTCATTAAAACAAACCACGGCTCTGAGCTCATTTAGTCGTGCGTGCACCGCAGAGAGAGGTGGAGACATTATTAAATCAGCATTTTATCATTATCGCTAAAGATACGGTCCTTAGCGGCTAACAAGATGGCTAACGCTTTAGCCGTCTTCTTCCACAGCTGAGACTGACCGTGTCTTTAGCGATACAGCTGATTTAATAATGTCTCCACCTCTCTGTTCACGTTTCTGAGTGGAGGCTGTCGTGTTTTTACACAAGGATTCAATGCGACACTTTGTAGAGCAACTTAGAGAACGTCTTCGTGAACCCGGAAACAACCCCCTGACCCTTTCACAATAAAACCGGATACAGTACACAGAGGCTCACATTTACTGCAGTACACAATACCTGTGATAAATCTGTTCTTGTTCAGAGGTTTTGCAGACATTGCCTGAACTTGGCACAGTTTGAAACTTGTGCACATTTTGTGGTTTGTTGTTAAAAATTACCAGCACATGCAAATAGTTGAGAGTTGTTACCTGTGACTGTTCTGGGTCAGTAAATTTTATGGCCACTGTTTACACTTTTGTTTTTGTATTTTAAAGGCCTTAAATGTTTTGATTTAACATTTTTTTAAATGTTAAAAGCACAAGAGCACCTTTTTAAGTTTAAATTATTTATTCTTCCTTTTTGCTTGAAGTACTTTTTATTTATGTGTGCAATTGATGGTTAATTTTTTTTAAAGTTTGTTCAAATTTAGTGTTGAATTTTTTTTATCAATTTTGAATCATTTTTTCATTGATTTTGGAGATATCGCGATATATATCGTGTATCGTGATATAGCCAAAAAATATTGCGATATAATATTTTCCTCATATCGCCCAGCCCTAGCTACAAGGAGCAGAGGTCACAAAGGTGCAGGACTTCAAGTACTTGGGGTCCACTGTCCAGGAAAATGAGGAATGTGGTAAAGAGGTGAAAAAGAGAGTCCAGTCAGGATGGAGCGGATGGAGAAAAGTTTCAGGAGTGATTTGTGACAAAAAGATGTCAGCAAAGGTCAAAGGAAAAGTTTACAAGACAGCGGTGAGACCAGCTATGTTGTATGGTTTGGAGACAGTGTCATTGACAAAAAGACAAGAAAGAACTGGAAGTAGCAGAAATGAAGATGCTGAGGTTCTCCTTAGGAGTGACAAGGATGGATAAGATCAGGAATGAGATAATCAGAGGTACAGCACATGTTGAACAACTGGGAGATAAAGTTAGGGAGGCCAGACTGAGATGGTTTGGACATGTCCAGAGGAGGGACAGTGGGTATATTGGTAGAAGGATGTTAGAAATGCAGCTGCCAGGAAAAAGACACAGAGGAAGGCCAAAGAGGAGATATATGGATGCAGTTAGAGAGGACATGGAGGTAGTTGGAGTGAGGACAGAGGATGCAGAGGACAGAGTGAGGTGGAGGAGGATGACTCGCTGTGGTGACCCCTGAAAAGGGAAAAGTCAGAGTCAGAGTCAGAGAGAATTTATTGTCATTTGCACCGCATGTAGTACATGTGTTGAAAACGAGATTATGTACACAGGGTCCCAGTTACATCCAACAACAAATGCAAGAGAAATACAATAATAACATCTAGGATTAACTAAGAGAGACATCACATCAGCTAGTAATACACTAAGCCCTAATGTAGTAGAAAAACATCATTATAAACAGCAGCACGAACATGAGCAGATGGTCACAGATGAACGCAGCAACAAGAAACAGATCAGTACAGTATCAGTATGATGTGACATTTTGCAGTGTTTATTCTTATTATTTATTTATTCATGAGTCTGACAGCCTCAGGGTAGAAGCTGTTTCTCAGTCTAGTGGTTCTACATTTGATGCTCCTCAACCTCCGTCCCGAGGGGAGTGGTGCAAAGAGTGAGTGTGCTGGGTGAGTGAGGTCTTTCATGATGCAGGTGGCTCTTTTTCTGCATCTGGAGGTGTAAATGTCTGTGATGGTGGGGAGACTGACTCCCACAGACTTCTGTGCAGCCTTCACCACTCTCTGCAGAGCTTTTCTCTCTGCAACTGTGCAGCCTCCATGCCACACGTTGATGCTGGAGCACAGGACGCTCTCCACTGCACACCTGTAGAACGAGGTGAGGACTGGGCTTCTCAGACCGGCTCGTCTCAGCCGTCTGAGGAAGTAGAGTCTCTGATGACCTTTCTTGATCAGGCTGGTGGTGTTATTGCTCCAGCTGAGGTTATCATTCAAGTGTACACCCAGGTATTTGTAGCTGGAGACCACCTCCACCGCAGATCCACCTATATACAGTGGGGTGTGGGTGTGTTTGTTCCTTCTGAAGTCCACAATCATCTCCTTCGTCTTCTTCACATTCATGTGAAGGTTGTTCTCTTTGCACCAGCTCTCCAGATGTTCCACCTCCTGTCTGTAGCTGGAAAAGCCGAAAGAAGAAGAAGAATAAGGCTCATACTTCCTCACTACTGTAGTGAACCAGACGGTGGTCTCTGATACACCTTCGTCTCTTTGAACTGTCCCAGTGACACCTTTTCACTGATACTTTTAGTAAAAAGACATTAAAGGTGCTATGTGTAACTTTCTGTAGAGCACAGAACTTAGAAATATTTTCAACAGGCAAAGCATTCTGATCCCTCCCCCTCAGAGCCATATATGGCTCTGCCCCCCTTGCTCTGCTGAAATTCAAATTCAAGCTCTGTTTTTATTGGCTGATTCAAATTCAAGCTCTGTTTTTATTGGCTGGTTACAAACTCTGTTTTTATTGGCTGGTTAACGGCGGGTCACTCTGTGTTTTTAGTGTTTTTATAAATGCTGATAGAGAAGCAAGGGGACTATAGTTTTTTTCAGAGATTACTTTGTCTAACACCAGTCTGTCAGTAGATAGTGACAGAGTGAAGAAATATGTTAAAAATATATTGTTAGAAAAGTTACAGACTGCACTACAAAGTTACATAGTGCAGCTTT
>JBBPBX010059559.1:10574-21733 GCA_038048925.1 Garcialebias charrua
ACAGCTTCTCCACCTGGCAGAAATAAATAAATAAATTTAAAAAAACTCAGTTGTTGTGTGATCAAAGTAAACACAAGCAAACATTATATTAAGAACGTTGATTTACCTGCTGTAAGTCAGCTGTTTATCACGGAGTAAAGTCCGGTTCTGGTCCACAGTCTCAGCGTCTGGTGTGCAGCTTGTTAGATGAAGAGAGTCCCGCTTGGTGTCAAATCTGTCGACTCTTATCCAAAATCCAGCTTTAACTTGTTGTTAGCTTGTTGACAACAACTTGTAGTTAGCTGATTTTAGCCAGAGAGGAAAACAGACGAGGCAGGCTGCCTCTGGCTGCTGTTTACCTCAGGTTGCACGCATGCGCAGTAGTGAAGGATCCAAAAATCACAGCGCCATCTAATGGCCCAGCATGGTAACTACAGTGAAATCATGAGGACGGGGGGTGGAGGGGGAGAGAGTCGTATCCACAGAATTCGACCGTGTCAACGCAAAACTTTTCACCTAATTAACATACCCAAAACATCCGTTTCCCCCACACAGTGTCCGTGTAAACAGGGCCTGAAGTAGCTCTCAGTCTCAAAAAGGTTGGTGACCCTTGATGTACATACATCCTGGTAAGACAGAGACTTTCAACTCCTTTCTGGTGACATATATCACAATAAACTTATCAGACAAATTTAGCACACAATTTTCACCACTTCACAAACAGAAACAGTCCAAAGTATGACTTTTAAGTTTACTAATTTGAATAATCAATTAGACCTTTGATTCAAAGCAAATTGATGTTTAGTTAATTTTTTGTCATGCATAATTTTCACCATATCACAGATTATTTTTATTATAAAATACATAAAAGTCAACTGAATTTGTGATTATTTTGACATAAACATGAGAAAAGAACTCACATTCAAGTTACATTATTTTGGGGTAAATAGAGACTGATTTTTCCCTCTATTACAGAGAGGTGGTACTCAAACAACGAGGTTATTTGCATAATAATGCATATTTTATGAGTTTAATTCATAACTGATAATTAACAATATACTTTGTAATTTTAAGCCCCTATCGCTACAGCATTGTGTATATGTACTGTATTTCTATTTAGTTTATGAATTATTTTATGTGTGTTCAGCATTTTTTGTGGTGTTCACTTCAATTTTTCAAAATACATGGTACTTTTGTATGTTACCTATGTGTTGCCTGTTGTTTATTTGTTTGTAAAGCACTTTGGTTGACCTTATCACTGTTTTAAGTGCTCTATAAATAAAATGGTATTGTCTGAAAACAGTGTTATTTTATTAATTATTGGCATCAGCTCCAGTTGTCATTCCTAGCCTTTGTGTTTACATGATATCTAGCTGTAGTATCATAATTAGTGCTACACTAGCTATAGTACTAACAGAAACCTAGGGTTATTTTTACTCTCAACTATTAAATATGAATGATATAAAGTTCTAGCTTTACAGAATTAAACCAAAGAGCCAGCTTCCTCTGATTGATTACGGTACGTTCTTGTTCAAGGGAGCAATTTTATCAAGAGAAGTTTGCATCAAAGTTGTAAAATTATCAAGATCATCTAAGTAACTGCTCTCTTATATATTGCTCATTAAAACAAAGGAAAACATTGATGGAAGAGATTGTTTAAATTTAGTTAACACCTGCTAAGTTGAAATTTACTCTCAGTAGCTCTGTAGGCATTTAATATAAATTCAAAAGTTTTTTTTAAATGGTCAGACATAACCGTATTTTGAGGATGTATTACTAAGTCCTTAATCTCTAAGCCATAAGTCAGAACCATTGCAAGAGTGTGATGATGAGAATGAGTAGATGTGCAGACCTTTTGGGTAAAACCAACTGGCTCTATCAAATTCTATTAAATCAGGTATCTCTTGTAAATGAGACCTCGAGGCTCAATGGAATTAACCTGGTAGAGCTGCTGCCTCTCAGCGAGATAATGATAATAATAATTATTATTATTATATTATTATTCATTTATAAAGCCCTTTAAAACAACCACAGCTGCAACAAAGTGCTGTACATATAAAATCAAGAACATTTAAACACATAACACAGTTGTTAAAACATTTATTGATCTTAATGTTAAGATACGTACATTAGTATCTACAAAAGATTTTTGTTTTGTTGATTAAGATCAACAAAAACAGTGCAGAACAAATTCAGTTTGTGCTAAAATCCAGGGAGTAAAAATGTGTTTTTAAAAAAGTTTTAAAAACTGGACAGTGAAGGTGCTTGTCTGATGGGAAGAATGAGATCTTTCCACAGTTTTGGAGCAGCAACAGAAAAAGCTCTGTCCCCACTAAAGGCCGTTTTATACTTCTTGTCGCATGTCTTTTACCCCCGTTGAGTGAAAAAAAGTTGTGCAACTTCCGTCTGCACTCCCGCTGCAATCCCCTGGTGACAGCCGTCCTATACATTCCCCCCAGTCAGAACTGCGAGATGCAGAGGATGCGGCTCGGAGCGTGTGATTGGTTAAAAGTTTGTGGACGTTTTTTGTTTGGATGTCAATATATGGTGTGTCACACAGCTACCCGCTACCCGCTACTCTTCCAGAAGCCGGTTTTTGTTTTTGCTTTGACATAGATTGTTTTGAAGGCAAGCGTCTAGGGGGAATCCTTACCAGATGCCCCAACCACCTCAACTGGCTCCTCTCGATGTGGAGGAGCAGCGGTTCTACTTCGAGTCTCTCTCGGATAACCAAACTTCTCACCCTATCTCTAGAAGAGAGTTCAGCTACCCTGTGGAGGAAACTCGTTTCAACCGCCTGTATGCACAATCTCATTCTTTTGGTCACTACCCAGAGCTCGTGACCATGAGGGTAGGAACATAGATCGACTGGTAAACAGAGAGTTTTGCCTTACAGCTCAGGTCTCTTTTCACCACACCGGACCAGTACAGAGTCCACAATACTGCAGACGCTGCACCAATCCATCTGTCAATCTCACGCTCCATTCTTCCCTCACTCGTGAACACAACCCCGAGATACTTGAACTCCTCCACTTGAGGCAGAACCTCACCCTCGATCTGGAGCGAACAATCCACCCTTTTCCGGTTAAGGACCATGGCCTCAGATTTGAAGGTGCTGATTCTTAGCCCAGCCACTTCACACTATACCATACCATACCATTTTATTTATAAAGCACTTTAAACAGGAACAAGTCCACACCAAAGTGCTGGACAAACAAACACGCAACAGGCAACACAGACAATGAAGTACAACACGAAAAACATAAAAACATTGCAGATCATAAATCAAACGATCCAATACAAATCAGCTGGCATTGAAAGCAATGGAGTAGTAGTGAGTTTTTAACCGGGATTTGAAAACCGAGAGGGAGGGGGCCTGTTTGATGAGCAGCGGTAACTCGTTCCAGAGTCTTGGGCCTGCTACAGAGAACGCCCTGTCACCCCTGCGCTTAAGGCGAGTTTCTGGAACTATTAAGAGTACCTGATCCTCTGACCTCAAAGCACGTGGAGGGACATATGGGTGTATCAGATCCGAGAGATAGGCGGGGGCGAGACTGTTCAGCGATTTGTAGACATACATGAGAATTTTGAATTGGATTCGAAGATGAACCGGTAGCCAGTGAAGGGAGGCCAAGACTGGTGTAATGTGCTGCGAACCACTCCAGTGAGAGGTGACGATCACGGCACGATGATGCCAACAGGACCACATCTTCAGTAAAGAGCAGAGATGGAATCCTGAGGCAGCCGATCCAAAAACTCTCTGCCCACTGGTTGCACTGAGAAATTCTGTTAATAAAAGTTATGAACAGAATCGGTGACAACGAGCAGCCCTGGCAGAGTCCAACTCCCACCCTGAAGGGGTCCGACTTACTGCCAATGATGCAAACCAAGCTCTCGCTCCGCTTGTATAAGGACTGAACAGCCCGTAACAATGTGCCCCCAATCCCATACTCACGGAGCACCCCCCACAGTGTACCCCGATTAACACGATTGAATTCCTTCTCCAAGTCCACAAAACACATGTAGACAGGATGGGCAAACTTTCATCACCCCTCGAGGACCCTAGTGAGGGTAAAAAACTGATCCAGTGTTCCACGGCCAGGATGGAACCCACATTGTTCCTCCAACAATCAACGGCCAAGGATCGGACCAGCTTCTCCAGTCCCCCTGAATAGACCTTACCAGGGAGGCTGTTGGGTGGGTGTGGTCTTTAATGATCTTTGTGCTCAATGCAGACATTGGCTGTGGTAGATAATAATAATAACAATGAATTTAATTTGTAATGCACTTTTCATTAACAAAAATCTCAAAGTGCTACAAGGTGCGACTAAAATCAATGATCAAATAAAAACAAGTGATAAAATCTAGTAAAATCAATGATAAAATAACAAAAATCAGTAATAAAATCAACTAAATCCATGATAATATCTACTAAAATCAAAGATAAAATCATGTGAAGGCAGAGTAGGCTTGCCTACTGCCTAAAGAAAGGTCTTTACGCCTTTTTTAAAGTCAACCAGTGATTGTGGAGCTCTCAGATAGTCAGGGAGGGAGTTCCAGAGGCGGGGTCAGCCACACAGAATGCCCAGTCTCCCATGGTCCTTAATTTGGTTTGTGGAAGGTGAAGAAGCTTACTGTTCTGTGAACGTAGAGACCGGGTGGATGAATAGGGTGCAAGAAGGTCTTTTAGATAATCTGGTGAAGTTACGTGTAAGCATTGGTGGGTAATGAGAGCAATTTTGTACTGAATTCTGTAGGTGACAGGAAGCCAATGGAGAGGTCCTGGATGGTGTGGAGACTGCTACCAGTGATGTCCTCTGCTGTTTGCACCATCCTCTGTAATGCTTTGTGGCTCTGACTGGTGCAGTTCCCATACCACCCTGTTATGCAGCCTGTCAGCAGGCTGTCAATGGCGCATCTAAAAGTGAGTGATTTGTGTTTGTAGGTAATGTTCAGGACAAATCCTCAGTAATGAAATGGTAATGGTATTTAATAAAAAGCAGCTCAAACAGGACCAAAATATATTTCCTGTTTTATGCCCCTTTTCCACTTGGTGGCCCGGGTCGGATGTGACGTCATATTTGCGTGCCAAACGCGCGTTGGAGAGCATTTCCACCTCGCCGCGCCAAGATTCCGGACTCATCTCAAAGCAGGTCCGAGGCCGGCTGGCCCCGAACCGTAGGGAGGAGGCTGGACTGAGTTTGAGGAAGTGGCTGCCGTGAGGGAGCAAACACCGAAGGACTTTACAAGATTAACACGGTAAAAACAATTATTTGTATTTAAAATTACAGCAAACATGTGTCTTAAGCTGAACTATTCCTTAATAATTTCACGTTGTTGTCAAAACGGCAGGATTTAAAAAAGTAGTTTCGCCACGTGCACGCGCGCGCCCGCGCGCGCACGTGAGCCGTCTTTATTTCTATAATGTAGCTAAATAAACGCTTTAAAAAATATATTTCATAGCTGACGTTATATCAAGAGGGTGCTTGAGCTTAACAGTTCCTTAATAATTTCACGTTGTGGTCAAATCAGCTGGATTTAACAAAGTAGGTCGACACGTGCACATCACATGCACGCGCGGGTGGGGTCGATCGGCGTTCTTTCTTTTAAATGTAGCTAAATAAAAGCTTAAAAAATATAATTCATAGCTGGCTTTATACCACGAGGGTTCCTCAGGTTAACAAGTCCTTAATAATGTCACGTTGTGGTCAAATCTGCTGGATTTAAGTTGATTTGTTTTGACTAATTCCAAACCTATCACATGTGCTACGAAAATAAATCATTAAAAAATCGAATTTTAATTCAAATAACTTCAACAGCTTACAGTGTGTATATAAACCTGTAGTGATTACACTTTGTTGGTTTGAAAAATATCTGCTTTGTGGTTTCTGAGATATAAGATATGTGTTAAATACTAGTAGAAAAAAAACAAGCCAGGTCGACACACTTATGTCTATAAAAAATCGAATTTTAATTCAAATAACTCCAACAGCTTAAAGTATGTACATGAACATGTTGTGATAACATTTTGTTAGTTTGAAAAATATCTGCTTTGTGGTTTCTGAGATATAAGATATAATGTGTTAAATACTAGTAGAAAAAAAACAAGCCAGGTCGACACACTTATGTCTATAAAAAAATCGAATTTTAATTCAAATAACTTCAACAGCTTACAGTGTGTACATAAACATGTAGTGATTACACTGTGTTGGTTTGAAAAATATCTGCTTTGTGGTTTCTGATATATTTGATATATGTATATATATCTTATAAAATATATCTACATATAAAACTGTTTCTAGACTGAATTACCGGTAACCATGTTTTTCTTTTTTTACAGTTAAGACGAAGAAGTCAACACCAGAATTTATCAACTTTTGTCTTCTGGAGGAAGCACATGAGACAACAAGAAAAAAATCATTTAGGTGTATGCAGTATTTATTTTTGTGCTTTTTTCACTTCTTAGTTTTCATAATAAACTTTTTTTTCTTAAGTGGTCTCATTGAACAATAATTTCCTAAACATATTTTACAATGTTAAGTGTGTACAGTATAGTGTTTGTTTAAAAACATACTGGAAGTTAAGAATATTTTCCATTTGCATTTGACCTTTAAAGAATCATAAGAAAAAAGATTATTAGATTTGAACAGCCATCCATCCATCCATCCTTCCTGATGTCGTGTCATGGGTAGTGCAGCAGCTTTTCCAAGGATGCACAGACGTCAAATACGTCAACATCAACCCATCCATCCATCCATCCTTCCTGATGTCGGGTCGTGGTGCAGCAGCTTTTCCAAGGATGCACAGACGTCACATCAACCCCGATGAAGCTGTTCTTGGATGCCTAAACGAGTTTCCTGATCAACAAACATTTAATTATTAATACTTTGTTTTTACGTTTAAAGAAACATGCTTTTAATGTTTAACGGACAGTTTAAACCAAATTATCCATTTGCATTTGACTTTGAATTATCCCTGACAAAATATTACCGTTTAAATTTAATGAAATACAAACGTTTAATATTACAGGGCCAATTGAAACCTAATTAATTCCTAATCTGTACCTTACTGTAAAAATAGTTTAACTGATTACAGGGCAGTGCGATCGATGTGTTAAGCAATGTTAACAGGATCCTTGTGCATATATGAGAATAATCTTTATTATAAAGAAACAAAATGGAAAACACATGGGTTTAAAACAAGCTGAAAAGTCTATAAAGTAATATTAGAGCATTAAATAGCTCAAGGGACATTACCGCCAACAGGTGGTGAGACAAGGTCTTGCAGGGTGTTCTTCTTCTAACGTTTAGTGGTGGCTAGTAAATAGCTTGAGGTAACACTACTGCCACCACGTGGTAGGACGAGTGAGATTCTACACCCCGCCCACAGAAGGGCTGCAGATAGTGAATGGAAACAAACCTACATGTGAGCCGAGCCTAACTGAACCAGACCGGACCAGACTGAGCCGCTCTGGGCCGAGCAAGTGGAAAAGGGGCATTAGTGGCTCATCAAAGGGAAGAATGGACCAGCCCCATCTCACAAATTTTAGGAGCTTTATCTGAACTAGAATTCTGATCTGACTTGGACCACATCCCAGAAAACAACACCATTAATAGCTTCTCTCTATCGAATAACACTGTGCATGTGTAATGAGGTGCATATACTGGAGTGTAGTTTTGTGTTCCTCAGAGAGTGTCATTTCCAGCATCATGGTAAAACTGTGAAAAAGCTGGGCTATTTTTAAATAGTAGGACAAGTTCTAGTTGAAAGCCATGTCCACGCTCTGGACATTATACATCTTGGCCTCGTGCTGTTCATTATTACAGCCCAGCAAGCTTTTGCTTTTATGTGAAGGTAAAAAAGGAGAAAAAAGTACTATCACAGAAAAAAATGTTGTGATCTCAGAATGGTGCAAAAATGCCCCGAGAAGTGTCCACACGGGGCTGTTGTGCAATCAATAAACCATTTCCTGGAATCTCGGAGGGAAATACAAATTTAAATAATTTCACGAACAGGAAAATAAATGCTATTTTTATCCTGAATATCTGATGACATTTTCCATCATGTTAGGGGTGGCCGTGGCGTAGTGGTAATGGCAGTTGTCCCCCGATCGGAAGGTTGGAGGTTCGAATCCCGAGTTCCCACACCATATGTCGTTGTGTCCCTGGGTAAGACACTTAACCCCGAGTTGCTCCCGGTAGGACGGGATGGCGCCTTGCATGGCAGACTACCGCTACCTGTGTATGAATGTGTGTATGAATGGTTGGATGGCTGGTGCTGTGAAGCACTTTGGGGCCCCTCATAGGGGGCTGAAAGGTGCTATATAAGTAAGCTCCATTTACCATCATGTAGTCCACATACAGTACGCGGTGTATGGTGGGATAAATATAGACTCAGACTATCAAGTTGCCTTGTCAATTTAAAGTTGGTTAAAATCAGACTGAGGCTGGTGGAGTGTAATGTGGAGTTCACAAATCCATAAAGATTAAAGCTGTTTCCCAGCAGTACTTTAGTCAAGGCAGTGTCTGAACAGTTCAGTTTGAGGTTCCTGTAAAATCAGCTCCTCTTACTTTGATGATTTTTCCTCTTACTTTTCATATTGAGACAACACTGGTTGTACTTTTTATTTTGCTCAAGATGAAGATCATACAGCTTAGCCAGAATTTTATTAAGAGGGTACTTGCATAGGGTTATTGCGCTAACATATTCAATATGTCCATATTTGATGTATTAATCATACACTGTCAATCTTGTGCTGTAACATAAAACAGAGTAAATGCCTAAAATTAATGAGACTGAATGTTACCAGAGACAAGCATAATTACTAACACATGTTCTTACTGACAGCTAATGATTTTAACTGTTTATCCTAATGATTCTATTTGCTGAATGTTCCTAAATTTACGTGTTTATTTAGACAAAAAAATTATTTCCGTTGCTCCCTTCTTCAGGGGTTGCCCCAGCGAAATAACTCACATGGAGATTTGGCAATTGTTCTAACAATGGATGCCCTTTCTGACACAACAACAGACTACTGATCTACCACAGCCCTCTGTGCTGAACAGAGAGCTGCCATCTAGAGCACATGGGGGAGCAGATGGGGGAAGTTCAGGGCCTTGCTCATGGGCATAAAGTGGGGCAAATGAGGATGGAGACAGGTGTGGGTGTTTCACTTTTCCCGCCCACATTTTAATGTTGTCAGTCCGAAGAGTTGGACCGGCGACCTTCCAATCACAGGCCCACCTTCTCTAGCCTCTGTGCCACCATTGCCCCTGTTTAGGCAAAATGAACAAGATACATTGGACCCAGTGGATAAGGCTGAAACTTTTTATATCTGTAGCTCAGTTTCAAAGGGGCAAAACTAACTGTCCTAACATTTGCTTGTATGCTTTTAGCCAACCTTTTGCTATTTTTCCACAAGTTAGTCTTTTGATCATTTTAGCTTATAGATGCTCTTATAACATTTTATCTAGTGCTTTGCAATTTTTTTTTAACTTTTAGATAACATTTTCTTAGCTTTAACAATTCCGTTATGTTTTATATCGTATGACAAATTAATCATACTCACCCTGATGCATGCTCAATAATCCAGGTGGAAAAATCTAAAAAAGCTGTCTGGTCCTCTGGACATTCAAAAAACAAAACAAAAAGGTATAAATGTTTCGTCTTTCATCCGAAAGACTACCTCAGTCTGAGGTGCTGTATTCACCCTCTCGCAGTGGGTCAACCAGTTTGTTGTTAACATTCAAAACCAGCCGTTCACATGATCAAGGAGGACCATCAGCCTAACGATGGATCGTTAGCACCCTGATGGTTGTTTGCTATTCACAGAGGGCTGAGTGATACTAGCAACAACAGCATTGTAAGAGGGGGACAGTTGAACACGGAGGCCTCCACCCCTGTTTAATGATGGACGGTTTCTTTTCACAAAGATGGCCTCCTTTACTCCTCTCTCAAACCATTGTTCCTCTCTATCAAGGATGTGAACATCTTCATCCCTGAAATTAGACTTACAAAGACCTTAAGAAACCCCTACTGTTAAGGTGTGAGGTGTGATTTGTCAATTTACATAGGTATGTTGTATCTTATCTCAGCCTTTAAAACCTCGCTCCCACCCTCACTGCTCTTTGAATTGAGAAAGCTCCTAGGATGAGAAGCGAAACGTCTTCTGTTACAAATAAAGTCCAGTTGTTTTTGTATTGAATGCCTTTTTTATTTCATCCCTGAAAGAGTGACCTCTGACCTGGAGATAAGTGCAGACCGCAGAGTCCTGACCTGATGATGTTGTTCTTCTGTGCTGGGCCATCCTTTTGGCCAGTGGCTGTTTAGTTTCCTTGATATAAGACTGATCACAGCCCTCCTGACACTGAACAACATACACAATACTCTGTTTGTGCCGGGGGACTGGATCTTTGGGATGAACCAGTCTTTGCCGTAATGTATTTTAATCAAAGACAATTTAGACAAAAAAAAAACCTGTTAGAATGCTGTGACATGTCTCTGGGTGGAGCTTTGCGCTTAAGTACAGAAGGAGCTGAAACTCCAGTCAGAAGCGTCTTAGGGGTTTGCTGTAACTCTGGTATGGGGTAAGAGTGTCTCCTTTCAACTGAAAGCTTTAATAAATGTTGGTAATATTTTTAACTTGAATCTCTCTGACTGATCATTGTGTCTTTTCTCCATGTATCTCTGAAACAACATGAGGAAAAGGTAAATACAGTAGACTGAAAAGTCTGACCTGGTGTATTGACTTCCTCGACAATGTCCAGAGGAATTGAAAAAGCCTTTTGGATAAAGGGTGAAATGTTTTTTGCAACAAATAAAGTCCAGTTGATCTTGTATTGAACGCCTTTTGGGGGCTGCCATTGCATGTAAATGCATGGAAGCCACCTATTGTTATTGTGCTCGAACGTGTGTCTACATTGTCGTTCACCGTTAATGCGGCCCGAAACACAACGTCTACCCCCACAAAAGTTATATCAAAACGACCGGCTCGGCCCCCTGATGTGTGCTATTACTTTTATTGGCATTTCGACTTACCGTGGCAACGTAATTTGCGAACAAAGACGTAATGAATCTCCAAATCCAGGAACTAGTTGGTTACTGCCCAGTTATTATTCTACACCAGAAAAAGTTATCTTTTTCAACTTTAATACGGACCGAACCACAAAGTGAACCCCCAC